>JARKIE010000560.1:0-44499 GCA_029378255.1 Mycena rosella
GCAATCATCGGAGCAAAGCGAAGGCATACCTTGTTGAAAAATAAATGCATTGGACAGGTTCAAACTCTCATACGCTATTAACGAGTCACAAAGTTTGAAGCAGATTTAAACACAGCCACTAAATCATTACAGTGATGAGTGCGGACTAATGAAGTTTCGAGCCTGCGAAAATTTGACTCTGATTTAAGAAAATAATGATTACATAAGTACTCGTAATACCGCAGTGAATTCTCCGCAGAGCTCCAGATGTGCCCGCCCCTAATATTTTCAATCCATGTGAGTAAGTATAAGCTTCGCAAACAAGGTAGTCTCTCTAGACAGACGCTACAATGTAAACATGCTCGTTCCTCGCTCGTTGTAGTCTGTTAATTACCGCGTCAAATAAGCGGTTTCCCATGTTATTATGTAATGATGGACGATGCACGATCACACAATTCATTTATTTCACGCGTCTTATGCTTGTCTTGAGCTATTCAACGCGAATTTTAGGCTGCTTGAGTTCAAACATTTTTCAATGCTCTGCCAATCCCGGGGAAACTTTTTCTGAGTCCCCTTGACATTTCGTAAGAATTCTCGGCAAAAGCCCGAGGTCAGCCTCTTATTCGACGTTCTTCCGGAAATTTGGGAGCCCAGTATTTTCGCATCCCCATTTTGATATATACATTGGTTTCATGCCCCATCGGACGGCCCAATCGAGTTTTGTCGCGTCCGAGCGCGTGAAGTCGCGTCGAAGGATGGAGCACGTGGTTGATGCTTATATAATAACTCTGGCAGCCTACTGTGATGGCGCGGTAACCACAGGGCTACAAACAACGCGCATTCTGTGTCAAGAAGTCGGGGCTGTACTATATGCCGCCACCTAGCTGGGCAGATGGGGAAGCAGGGCATTTATCTTATAGCCTGGAATCAAATGGTCATATCCCAAATTTTATCCTCGGAACATGTAAAGGGACCTCAAATGTCGGATTTTACCAAGTTTCGGGAAATTCCGGCCAAGTCATCGAAAGTTAGCCGCCGTTGATGGACGGTGATTTCCTTGATACGCAAAACAAGAATGCCCAAGAACTTGATCAGTTTTGCTCCGATTCACAAAATCGAGTACTGGTTCCCTCTCACGATGCCTGGCTTTCCGTTAATGTGGTCGCCTCAGCTACGCAGTCACCCTTACCCACGCTATTCGGCCAACAACCTGCGGCGTCAATGCGAAATCAACCGCTGATGAGAGCTACCCACCGGGCCATTGCGCAACGCTACCGCCCCGCAGTATTTGGGGGAGATTTAGGGAGCATAATACCTCACCTTTACAGATATAGGGATATTTTATTAATTTTTCCTGCCGTATGCTGCCATCGCTTACAGTACAATGGCGATTTTCATGATGTCGACGAAACAAATGTCGGGTTCTCAATGATGGCACTCAGAAGTGGTCCAACTGACTCAAATGCATTCAAATCCTTCCTCCGAAGCTTCCTGGAACTCATTTTTTCCAGCCCTATCCTCTGGCTGCCATGCGACACCCGTTTAATCAGCCAGAGGGCCGAAACTGTGTGTAGGGCTCCTAACCCTCACCTTGTTCTACCACTTTCATGCATCCCATGTGGTATTTAAAGGTCTTCAATAAGGCATTTGGGTCCCTCGGACATCCTTAGATATTGGGGCTCCGGATATATGGCCTGTAACCATGCATTTAAACGACTGCCCAGGTTCCCCGTCAATTGCCTTTTTTAGAATAGCCGCAAAAATAAATTCACCAAGCAGTCAAAGCCTGACGGAAATTCGTACAAATAATATCGACCTGTTCCGAGGATGCCTGCCTTTCATTTAGAGGCCTCGGACCCCCAGAAGGCGCTAAGTAAAAGCCATCAAGGAATGAAAAGCAATAAGGTGCCCAGCTTCCCGGCGGTATATAGTATATATTCCATATATTCCTATAGATTACAGTCATCAGCCCTCTATTACCTGAGGATGACGGAATATAGAATATGTGTAGTGTCGTTGAAGCAACGCTGAATTTGCGAAGTTGTCTTGGAAGCTAGGCCGGCACTAGACCTGCTGAGTGGCCATATTGAGCCCACAATTTTATATATAAAGGACTCCATAGTATAGAGGTTATATCACTTTAGTTTAAATTTTCTAGTTATGCCAAGGTTGATAAGCAAGTGAGAGTAAACACCAGAAATTACTAACATTTGGTTGGACTCAATCTCAAACTGACATTTGAAGCTTCAGTTTAAAATTTAGTCGAACTGACACTTTCGCCCTCGGTTTGAGAGTTGGTTCAACCAAATGCCAGGAATTTCCGATGTGATCAAACAAGCAAAGAACCTTCCATAAAAGGCAAAAAACTTGAGTTGTGGGTTCAATTCTCGTAGGAGTTGGCAGCCTTCAGCCATCTTTAAAACATTTCTCGAGGTGGAACACAGCTAATCAACATGGCATGGTAGCTCCTGGCACTAATTTATTCAATCCTGAATAACTACCCATGAAGATGTTAGAATAGCTGTGCACCTGTCACATCCCGTCAGGAGTTTTTTGAACTTCGAACAGCTCTAGAGTGTTCGGCCATGTTTTCTACCCCTTTTCCAGTAACAACCATGATGTATTTTATATGAATGAGACCAGATGGCCGAGCATGGCAATTTCATGCATTCTCTTCATCCGCGCTGTGCGCAACTTCGTAGGTCAGTTTCATGTGCTCGCGAAAATTCTAAATAATATACACTGTACGGCCGTTTGCATGAGTCCGTGAAAACCCGAAAAAATATCGCGCCGTCACGTCAATGATGCCGAATGTTTCGAAGCAATTCCCGATGCGCTAACTGCCCCCAATACCGACCGATTCATTGAATGGACACGGATAAGCCTACATGGTTACCCCCCGCGGCCTCTGGTTATTCACTGATGCACCCGGGAAGTCTGAACACTGAATCCCGCAAAGAGCACGTGACAGCGTGAAACCTTGTCGGTTTTTTCACGGACTTATGCAAGTGGCTGTAAGCTGTTGCTCGACCGCTTTTCGGCTTGGTACTAGTCTCTCTTGACAGACGCTTTATCAATTCCAGCTTTTACCTTGCTTGATAGGTGCACCCCTGCCCAGATTGAAAGCCTCTCAGCATTCAAGCATCCCCGTTTAAACTGTGCTTTAGAATCATCATCTACACCTCACATTGCAGTGTATTCGGCCACCTGCGCTGGAACCAGTCCCGCAGGACTTTATCAGCGGCGGCAACTTCCCCGTCGCTCCAGTCGTCGTTGATGCCAAACAACACATCAGACCGGCCGTCGGCCCCTTTCAGGAGGGTCGCCGTTTCGGCTGCCGTTGTGGGCCCGATGAAGTTCATCGGCGACTCACCGATGGCATACGCATAGCGCATGAGGAGCCGAACAGCAAATATGCGTGGGTTTTGCGGAAACGGTGGTGCCTCGGCAGACATCTCGAGCGGAAGGATTATGGGATCCACCTCGGAAAGGGGCCGTACTGACGGCTCGGGGAGGAAAATTGAGAGGCCGGTTATTGATACGTGCATTAGAGCAGCGATTACTGGACGGAGGTTAGTACAAGTCCAGAATGCGCAGAGATATTGAATACATACTATCGTCCCCGCACGCGATGTTCTTCTTAACCACTCGGAGAAACATGTCCCACGCGAGCTCCATTTCGTCGCCGATGCACTCGCTGCGTGCGATGACGGTTGAAAAAGCTAAGTGCTCAAACGACGCACTGTATCCGTCCATAGAAACTACTCTGCAATGATCAGCCACCACATGAGTGAATACGTGCGAGACACACCCCAGGTGTATTTCGTAGTTCCAACCACTTTGGGATTGGGCGAGCGCGGAGGTACCACTCCTGCCATCCACATGTTCAACTCCAGATCCTCCATTGTCGACCGCGTGGCTTTCCGTAAATTCAGCGTGTCGCCTTCGCGCCCGCCCAGCTCGCGCCACATTCGTTTTTTCTGGTCCCGGCCCAGGACGCCGCGGTGGCCGCCCCACTTGCCGACGACCCACGACCACAGAAGCGCCTCGCGGTGCCGCTCGATCACGAAATGCGTCGCCATGAAAATCGTATTTACTTCCAATTCCTCTGGCGCGTTGTGCGACCCGCGGAACTGCGAGAGCGGCGTCGCGGCGGAATAGAACCCGAATGTCAGCGACATTTCATGCATCAGGGGGACCGAGAGGGCGCGCGCGTTATGCTGCGTGTAGGGCCGTTTCCGCGACCCGAAGCGCTGGCCTGTAGATCGGTCGCGAGTATCAGCTGCAGATCACCGTTTTGAACATCGACGAACTCATGAGATGTGAGCTCCACCCGAGCGACCGCCACTCTCCATTACCATCCGCATCACCGGAGGCGTCGGCTCCAACCAATAGATGCGGTTGCATGCGAAATACCGGGCCATATAGCGTGCTGTGGAACGCTGACGGGGGAATGGGCATCATCAGGAATTGATCGTCATTTAACGCCACGCTGAGGCAGGCGTCAGCAAAATCCACCGAAAATGTGAGTAGGCGCTCACATGCTGTCCGCGACAATTTCAGGATTGAGCTGTGGTAGCTGCGACTCAACGGCGTGACTAGATAATGTGTTCAGTCAATAATCGCACATGGAGCCGATCATGAAGTAGGACCTATTGAAGCTGGGAATGACTTTGCTTAGCCAGTCAGTCGCATCTACGGACGTCAATCTGGTATCAGGTCTCCCCGTTAGCCGGAAGATCTCCGTATCTGCGACGCCATTAATAATTGCGAGAACACGGAAATGGGTACACACCGTGATGTAAATGAATAGAAGGGTGATGATCTGGGCTGCGGAATGCACATTGGATGTCCAGCCACTGCGGAACAAGGCCTAGGCGCCCTATGTGATCGGTGTTGTTCGGGTTGGGATGGGGCACATCCGCAGTGATGATGTGCCAGCGGGTGTGTGGCCAGTTCTCGGTTGCAATGCGAGCGGCCCGTAGCGAATAGCGCAGCTCGTCGTGCTCCCGAAAACGAGCCTCCGTCGTCGTGTAATTCATGGCAGCCACCAGCTTCGCGCGTGCTTCGACGTGGAGTGGGTCCCTGGAATTTCGTCAATTTAAGCCTTGTTAGATAGAACCCGGAACAGAAAATAATAAAACGCACGATCCGTTTACCCACACGTAGACAAGATCGACGATGGCGTCCTGCACCATGCCCTCTCCGCACGGGTCATTCCACTGTCCCGTGGACACCCATCTATCGAGGCATTCGTCCGATATGCTCCTGTGTGCCTTGATCGGTCGTACAGTTTGGTTTACGAGGTATCCGGCGGGGAGTGGAGGGATGAAAGGGTGGTATAAGGACGCCCCCACACCCTCGGTCACCGGCGCCGTGATTCCGAGCCCCGGGCGCACAAGTATTGGGGGCGGTATGACAGGGGGTGGAGTCGGAATACCAATTATCGTTTGCGGAACGGCCGCATACTCAATTGGCGGCTGGATGAATATGAGGGAGATGCTGGTGAGAGAGAGGACGACGGTTAGACATATCGCAGTACATATAATCCTAAGTTTCAGCCGACTCCGATTGAAGAGAAGTTTGTGGAGATCGAGGGGGATCCATCCCAGTGTCTGTTGTCGGGGAATCATGGGGCAATGGCGAGTGACTGCGGCACATAAATATAACTCGGTAATAAGAGTCGCGTTGCAGTGGTTATACTTAGCCCCGGCGCCGACGCGTGCATCTATTCCATTTGGCACACACAATCACTCGCACTCCCAAATTTAGACGTACTCCGGAAATAATTGGCATGATGCATCCACGGTCTAGCTATAGTGACCGGCACGGACGAGTGATATATCAGGAACTTGAAGTGAGCCGGGTTCGAATGTCAATGGCGCTGATATATCAGAGTCTCCAGTGCCCAGTGAGTGCCCAGGGGCACTGACATAGCAGCGGTGCACTATCATCTTTCGTCTGCCTGGGCGCTTGCGCCTTGTGGTCCGTGCACTTGATGTCGCATCAGATTCAGGTATATCCACATCCTCTCTCCGCCCCTACCGCGCTCGCACGCTGCTGCCCTCCCATTGTGCCGTGCCCCCCTCTACTGAAGCGCTTTTCTATTTTTCTTATTCCGGTGCTGCCGGTGCTTTCCTAGGGTACCATGCCGTCCCCTCGACTTTCATGCTCCTCCAGCCGTATCTCTATCCGCTAAATACTTCTGGGACTCCACCAAGGCTCCACTCGCAGCGGCAAATCCAACGCACGGCCGAAAATCACGTACCTCAGACGCGGAACTGAATCCGACCATATTTGAATCGGTATATGGTTATCCCACGCTACCCATGCTTGCCCCATGCGCAAGTGCGTCTGTTTCATATTGGTTGAGTAACAACGACCAGCAACGATCAACGATCGCCGTTTCCCCATCACGCACATTCAACCAGCGTTCAACTGACTCTCACACTCAAACCAACCACTCAAATACCTGATAAAATTCGTGCCTTACTCGCATGTTTATATTTAAGACCCTTATATTATGCTCGCTCCGCAGCACGGGACACCGCGCTGTTGGGACTATCAACTAGCTCATATTCAGCCTGGGCGTGCCGGCGGCACGTCCTGCGCCGAGACATAATTATACCTCTGCCCACTAATAAAAATATCTCTAGCTCCGACCGAATTCTGCTAGATTTCTGCTTAGTGGCGGCGTAAAACCAAGGGAGTTCAGACCGGCCAAGCCGGGACAAGGTGCAGGTAGGTTTGTGATGGAAATTGAACCTCAACTCACTCGCGACGGCATCACCGGATCCGAGATCAGCTGACCCCGGGCTATCCCCGGGCGTGTTCGGGCGGCACCACCTCGGGCACAACCCCGACTCCACAACTGCGGATTACTCATAGTTACAGTACTTAAAGGGAGTGCTCCCCTGATGTGGGCACATCTGAACTCTTTCTCAATCCACTACGTTGATCTTACATTTGCGTGAACCTAAGTTTACCATCGGCTATCTAAGCCTATCTTTGAAGTAACACTATAAGCTTATTCTAAGGGTAGGACAGCAATCCTAGGAACCCGGAGACGTTTCACGTGTTCGCGTCTAACAAGAATCATCTAGTTACTCGGTTGCTTTACGAGTACCATGTAGTTGTTATTTCATCAATTGATATTGCTAGCGGAGCAGGCTGCGCCTGAATCACACACCCTTCTAAATGTCCGCCAGACCCACCCTATTTATTTCAATGATCGACGTCTCGTTCTCCATTAATCCTCCATTAATCACAGTACCTAAGGAATCAAATAGTAAGCTGTTTCAATCGCAGCAGACACCTTATGTAGGGTCGGATACAGAAGGTATGGTAGGAGTTGACAATATAGAAAAATGTGAGTGGAAAAATGTATATTCAGCAGTCCTACAAGCACCAGTATTTATACCTACAAGAGAACAATAGTGTCCTAGGCACTGCCAAGTTTTCCACTACAATAGTAACTATGCCACAAGAAAAGTAAAACACATTTGGACAATCGTTTCCACGGTTGAACAATGGTTGCCGTGCACAGCACTGCTCTCCGACGCGTCTCAACTCATAACCAGGAGTCCAGCTCCATGGTAACATCCTCAACACATCAGCTACACACGTCCTCCACGTCGTATACCTACGTGGCCTTGACGGGCTGACACGTCGCCTTCCCGGTCCAATTCCAACAGACAAGAGTTGAAAGGTTTGTCGCGCCGTAAATTGATCGGCTGCGGCTGCTCGGTAACTTGCGTGATGGTGCACTGACGTCGGCAGATCTTCCCGGCGGTCCACCGGGCCGATATGATCTCGCTTCAAGTTGTCTTTAACCTTTATGTCCACGACCCGCCGTCCATTGCATGCTACTCATTCCCGTGTGAGCACGCCCCTTCCACGGCTGCTTCACCGGTTTGTGTTCGGTCCTCTTTGCCGCCCCTGAGCCCAGACAAGTCATGGCACTTTTTGGTGAAAGTTTGGACGGTACCTGCCGACTTAATGCTGTTGAATGGAGTTTGGGTTCGTTTACGGAACTGGCTCAAAATGTGGTCGGCCAATATAGGCACAAGTCAGAGAATTCACAATCACGGTCTAGTTGGTTCACAACTTCTAGCTACCCGGGCCTTCACTGAAATCCATCTCGGTGTGACTATCCTGCACCCTCTACACGATTTATCATAGGAAATGCTGAATTGAACCCTGACTCGGACAGACAGCGGAGGCAACTTACTGATGAGGGTTAATTAACGGTTTCAACATAACGAGATAAAGAAACAAAGAGGGTACGTAAGGAGTGAACGTTGCTCGGCAGGCATAAAGGGTTCATCATACTCCAGCTTTTGTGGATGGAGAGGACAAGGAAGTTCTTCAAGTTAAGTTCTGTGTAGAATATGTGGAGCTCGATCCTGTCCGCGTGCTGAGTAATCGTTCGAGTCGTCGAAACGTCACGGTGTGGTGCCGTCAGTTTGAAGACCAGCCGTAAATTTGCGTGTGTTTCAACCCTGCTCTGATGTGTGAACCATAACTGCTGGCTCGAAGCAGCATTGCTTGTTCCTAGACCATCAAGGATTCTGAACTGTATCCAATGTGGCACCTCAGGCTTCAACGATCAACCCGATTCCGTGATTCGTGATGGCGGCAATCATCGGAGCTTGAATGTTGCTTCCAACTTGCTACCAGCCTACCACAACGATTTGAGGACGATCCCTCAAGAGCTTGTCGCTTCCATCCTGGCCGTAGCACAACACAGATTCACTAAAATCCCTGCTGTCTAGCATCCCTTTCCTTATGTAGTGTCAGCCAGTGGCCCCTTTTTGTTCTGAGGCCCTCCTCAAACTACGCTGCAGTGTCGACTCTCCTGATCTTGGCTTCGCTACTATCAGAGATGCACCACACTCTCCTTTCACAATCATCTTAATGGCCTCCACACCTATTCGGTGGCTGGGAATTTTCCGGTCCAAGCGAGGATAACGATCCCGAAATGGCAATTCCCATGAGACCAAGAACCCTTTGTTTTCTCCTCGGGCACGCTTTGACCCTCCACACCTCCAAAAAAATGTCAGCGAGAAGAACAACTACCTGCTGTTTGACAAGTGGCCCTGGCGTTGATGCTTTGGTGGTCGACGCTTTGGTGGCAGTGGTCCAAGCTCAACTCTCAATATATTTAAGAAATTTGGGCCAGCACCGAAACCTTCCCATTTGGGAAAACATGGCAATCAACGGCAGATTAAGCCATTACGAGCCGTGATTTCCGTCCCTCCCGTTTAGGATGAGTGGCTTCGCCTTGAACAGGAAGCTTCCCGTTCAAGGTGCCTGCTTACCAGCCAAGTAGAGACAATATCAAGGAAATGAGTGGAAAATATATCATTGGGGGCCCGGGATTAAACTAAGTTAATGAGGTGCAAAGGACTGGTGCCTTCTTTGGCACTTTCCGGTGATGGTGGCAGAAACTGAGTTGCAGCACGTCTTTCTGGTACCGGAAGCAACTGCATCGTGTTTCCTCAATGGAGTACTTAAGAAGACATGGTTGACGATGGGTGGTGTTGGAAACGAATTAGACCCGTCAATCACATACATTGGCTCAATTAAGACGCACGGAGCATCCAAAACTTTAAGTTGTGCCAGGTGTATATCGGACACGAGGCTGCGCGTGGCTGGAGTGCTTTTATCACCAGTGTTGTATGCTCTGAACCTGATCTTTTTGTATAGTGTAACACTGAGTATAGAACCACTGGTGAAATTAAGTGTGCAGGATGAACACGTAAGTCAACAACCAACAACACCAACAACAACCAACAAATTCAACTATCAAACGTGCGGGATTTGGGGTTCCTACCAGGTATTAGGTAGTGAAAATTTAGGTTTTACAGACAAGTGCAGTAGCTTATAGCTAAAGGTGACTTTGAGACAATCAAAACCGTTCTAGGCGCTTAAAACGGCCTTAGAAGGTAAGGAAAGTTTGGTTTTTATGTGTAAGACTTGGAACTAGGTCCAAGGGGTGATCCATAGATTGAGAGTTTTATTCCAACGATGTATTTCCGACAACCAATATATCAGCTAGAGTCTGGTAGTTTGACTACTGCACAAAGCCGAACATCTGCAAATGTTTATGCGATTTTTTAAAGAAGCAAGTCCTGTCCTGTCCTGTCCTGTCCTGTCCTGTCTGGTCTGGTCTGGTCTTCCTGTCTTATATCACTCCACAAATATCCAACACTTTATATATATTGCAACAGAAACAACAGAAGGAAACTTTATAAGCTTTCTGGAGGTGTTCCGAATAGATGCTAGACGTCCCCTGTGTGCTCAAGCTCACACTCGTGCTCACTGAAGGGGAAGGGTAGGATCTACTGGTGTTCCCTCTGTTTTCTACGGGTATTTATACAAACTGACGTTCTAAATAAGGAAATGATTCTGAAAGTGACTTTTAGTACAAACAGATAAACAGAACACAGATATATTGGGGTGATGAGCAGTATTAGCTCGAGAAATAACCCTGTTGGTAATTAGTTCTAATTAAATGGTATATTTTGGTAGATAATCTGGGTGATTGGAAGGGGAATTGCGCCATAGCACGTAGGTGCCCTGGGCGATCAATCCATGTGCCGGCTCCACCGAGCCCTGGGCCATCAACCCTCAAGTCGCCCAATTAGTCAACCCTTCAGCCCTGGTCAAAGCAAGTCCTGGCATCACGGGCCAAGGGCTCGGTACTATCTCTGACATCAGATCTCTGTTCCGTGCTCAGATTGGTGATCTCCGTGATCGACATCATCGGATCTTCAGAATTGTTCAGACTATTGAGCCATGCACGGTTCTATTGTCTAGAACCATCCCGCAACCTCATTAGACCCCTCATATGTGCCCCTGGTAAGTCCCATAGTCTGAATGGAGTGCATTGGTATGTCCTTGATAGGATACATCCAGGCTGTTCCCAATCCCTGAGTTAAGGATGGTAAGCATGCCTTTGGCTAATAGACTAGTACTTGACTTGACAAATCTGACCCATTGTGGTGGCCATCATCCCCTAGTCTCTTATAAACAGACGCTATAAAATTTTAACCTCATACCTCAGTTTGTTATAGTCTGTCAGTAACCTCGATCGAATGATCGCTGGCGGTGCTATTACAAATCACAAAGAATTCCCGGCATTGACAAGGGTGCAGTGACTCATTTTTGGCTCTTTCAGGGCTGTTTTTGTGTTTAGAAACACAATTTGAATGAGTTCTTTCGCCAAAAGTTGGGCGGAAGGTTGCAGAAGTGCAATGCCGAAATTTCATGGGCCGGCAGGCGGAGAAGTCGATATCTTGAATTCTCGTCAAGAGCTCATAAATCGTGATTTGGAGAAGGTAGTTCAATTGGAAGTGAGGTTTTAAGAGACTTTCTCTCTCAAAGTTTGTGGATAGAGCCACCAGAAGGGTGAGTGGTTATGGGAACAATTTCAAACTCCGACGGTTATATAATAATGGCACGACCAATACACGATTGCGCGGTTAACTAAAGACTAATCATCCCCAAGTAAGCAATAGAGCCACTTGCACATGCGTACATCCTTAGCTAGCAACTTGGACCTCATCCTAGCTCATAGTGAGTGATGTAGCCATTATTCTATATGAAGCTCATGCTTAGAACAGCAGAATCGAAAGATTTCACTGCTGGTCACAGGGCTGGCTTATCAAAGGCTTTGGGAGGGGCGTTGGCTGTGGCACTGCAGTCGGGTAGGTGAAGAAGATGCCGCAGGGGGCCGAAGTTTGTGTTCTCGGATACGACCGTGAATTGAGCCATAGGAGGCAAAGCAAGGTGTCATGGTGGACAATGAATTGTCACTTGTGGTTTTTCATGTGCTGTCACCTGTGTTGTCACTTGTGGCCCACCTGAACTGTCATTTTTGCTTTGCCTTTGTCCTTTTGAACCAACCCGTTTTGTTTCAGTGTTTGCCCATAAGGCCTTAAATGAGGTTTTCAAAATCCCTAAGGCTTAATAAGGCTTAAGGCCTTAACCTTAGGGCCTCATTTAAGGCCTTAAGCCCGATTTTCCCACGGTCTCTTAGCCTACTTCTGCTTTGACCGGAATCACCGTGTCCATCTCCACCACTATCTCCACCATGCTCTCTTCAGAATTTGGGCTGTCCTTCTCCAGAGCCACCTATAAAACATGCTGACAGTTCTCGGCACTGTCAGAGGTAAATTGAGGGGGATTCTAAGTGTCGGCAGACATGTTATGTAACTGGCTGGCATGGATGTGCAGCAGTGAAAAAAAAATAGTAAATCAGGGCATCAATCAAGCATGCAATCCCTTAGTGATAGAATTTGCATGCTTAATTGCTACTTCAGGCTGGCACGGGAAAATGGCCCGAGGTCTTAAGGTCTTAAGGATGGAAAAGAAGAACACTGTTTTGTTCTCTCTGTCTTTCTGGGCTGGTTTGTAGTCTGTAGTTTACCGTGCTCCTGTGTGTTGGCACTCGACCTTATTACATAAAGTGCGGAGTTTCAATTTGGGTCAGGCTCATTCAACACTTCCAGAGGTCTAAAACACAAATCTGAGGAGGCCAAATAGCTCGGAATTCAACTCCGAGAAGCTCTGTTGTTTCATAATTCTTTGGCTCCCCCATTTTTGCATGGGACAAAATCTTCGTCGCTCGCGTGGCCGGCCCATCAAAGTTCGGCATTGCGGTTCTGGGTCTATGAGACGAAAGTGGATGGAAAGGGACTGATTTTAGCCTTCTGTAGCATGATCCACCACTAATCTACCCAGAAATGCGCTCCAAACACGCAAATGAATCCCAAGGATTTTGAGATTACATAATAACGTCGAGTGCCAATCACACTGATCGGGTAATCAACAGACTAAAACACGCGAGGTACGAGTGGATTTTGTTGTAGCATCTGTTTATAAGAGACTAGCTGGTTTGTCTTTTGAATAAAGCGGTGAGCTGAACACATCCAACGAGCCGAGTGGCTGGAGTAACCCGATGGTGATTTAGTGATGTGATCAATCAGGCCGTGAGCGGTCCAAGAGCGGTCGCACGATGCTGACCGTGTCGCTTGCACGGTGGACAAGCTTCTTGTGCAAGACCTGCTGGAGGAGGGGATTTACCTTAATTACAGTGAGTATCTGTGTATCCAATTTTAGGCATTGCCCATTACTTACCTATCATCCTACATCCCTGTCAATCCATTCAACCAGTTCCGCATTTCTCGCCGGGCATTACTCCTGTCCCACCACCGGCCCCATTGTGAATCCACTCATTTCTGCACCCACAACCTCCCCTCTCGCATTCGCAAGTGCCTCGACCTCACACCTGGTCCCATGTTTCCAAACAGTTGCCGAATCATCGCCCCAACCATGCCCCAGCTGTCCCAGCTGCCGTTCCACGGGTCTGAAATCCACTGCCATCGCCATAAAGTAGCTTCGAGCGATACCAATTTGTGCCCCACTCATTCCAGTGGCCATGTCGAGTCCGAAGTTCAGTCGCATTCCCAAGCAATTTCGCATAGCCCAAGTTGCCATTCCAGAAAAGTCCAGTGCACCGGCCCAGTATTGTGTCGATTCCAGTCACAGCCCCGTGTCACAGTCGCAGTCACTCCCCACGCCGTCCACTTTCATGCATTCCACAGGTGTAGCTTCTGAGTTCAGACAATGAGCTCCCGAGTGGTTTGCAGCCACATTTGAATTGCCACGGATTCAGAATTCGTTCCATGCAGTTTAGGCTCAGATCCAGGTCGTTCCAATGCAAACATCGACCCCGTATCCTGTGCTTAGGTCCCGCTCATTGTTCAAGACTTTGGGCTCTATTTACACACTCCTACCGGAACACTCAGCACCCTACGTGCCTCACCATTTATTCCCCCGATTCTTCCTTATCATCTCGTCTTCCTACTATAAAAGCTTTTTTCGTCAAAAAATATGTACTATTAGTAGAGCAATAATGGACTTCTCACATACACTTTACAACAGGAACATTGCACAATCACAAGTTGAACAATGAACTTGTCCCGGCCGCATGTCTGGTCACCTGGCATCGTAGCACGATGGAATCATCCAAATAAAAGGCCACAAGACAAGCCTTAATCCCACCACGAGGGCATACTTTAATGGTTGGGCTGGAGAGATCAGTTTCCATTTACCTTTCAAGGTCCTAGAAAAATCACACCATTTCAATACCCTTTGTCCTTTTTTCTGCTGGCCATAGGCTGGCTTCAGACAAGTGTCTGAAGTAAAATATCGGAGCTCTTCCTTTCGCAAAATAAAAGGTGCCCATTTCGGACCGAGGAGCCCGAGCAACTATGGGCCGTGATCACCGGAGTCACGACAATCTGGTGATGAACTCAAAGGTCAACCCAGTTCAACCCATTTGTATATATATTCTGTGCATGCCCAAACTTGGGGCCTAGACTGTTCACAATTCAAGTACCTGCAGCCTCAGAAATTTACATTTTGCAGTTGAATGTACACCAAATACACCTCACGTGCACTGTACAATGTTCCCGAAAGTGTGTCAATAATTTTTGACGATAAATATCGTCATATCTTGCCCTTGATTCGATGTCATTTGGCAGCATTCAAAACCCAACACACTACACGTACCCCACGAGTCAAGATATCAGTTGGGAGGACCCCATTGTGATCAGTATTGCGACGCACCGAGCTTGCAGTGAGCTCCCGTTCCTTTTTCCCTGCCTTCACCTGCACCTTCTCCCGCCCTCATGTCCTTCTGCCGTTGCAGCCCAACTCGCGTTGGCGCCATCTTCGCGAGTAGCCGAGAACGGCCACATTGCACTTGGGAGATGGGTTCTAAGTGCTGCCGAAACAAGCCGAGTTGATTGATCACATCACTACATCACCATCAGGTCACTCCGGCCCCTCAGCTCGCCGGATGCGGTTCAGCTCACCACTTTTTCAATAGACAACCCAGCCCAGAAAGAAAAAGAGAACAAAATGGGTCAGTTCAAAAGGACAAAGGCAAGGCACAAATTACTATTCAGGTGGGCCACAAGTGACAACACAAGTGACAGCACAGGAAGGATAACCAAATAATCCGAGCTGGAATACTTGAAAGATATGCAGAAAGTAATTATAATAACTTCTGCATATCTGTGGGCTAAGGGTGGAGAAAGCATGCAAAAGACACTGCAAAGATATTCTAATCTAAGAATATCTTCTGAATGCCTTCAGGATCTTTTGAATAATTCCAATGCTGAGAAATGCGAAAGTTATTGTAAATACTTTCCCAATATCTTTTCCCTATTTTGCCCTGGGTTATCTGGTTATCCTCCCTGTGTTGTCTGCTGTGTGTGGTATAAGGACAAGTAGGGCAAGTATCACACCGACAATTATCATATTTAGGGCCCACCCAGGTGCAATTTGAACACCCAAGTGTCAAATTGCACATAGGTGGACCTGAAATTTAATGTACTTCTATACTTTTGGTCCCACTGATTTTGTAACCTAAAGTAATAGAATAAAATTATGGTTCGGCTGCCATGAAACCCATCCGAAAGCTTACAATTTGATTACACGAAAGTCCAACTGAAATTGAAAGCAAAATCACACCAACAACTATCATATTTTGGGTGAGCTGAAACTTTATTCGAAATGAGTCCGCAAATTTTCCCATTGGTCCGGGAAATGCCGAACCAATGGGAAATTTCTCGGATCAGTTTTGAATAAAGTTTCAAGTCACCCAAAATATGATAATCATCAGTGTGATTTCGGTTTTCAATCTCATTTGGACTTTTGTGTAATCCAAATTGTAGGCTTTCGAATGGGTTTCATGGCAGCTGAATCATAATTTTATTCTATTAATTTAGGTTACAAAACCAGTGGGACCAAAAGTACTAGAAGTACATTAAAAGCTACACAAGGCATTATATCACTTCCTGCTCACTTTCAACTGGAATGATTCCGATCTTGACGAATTCTTGGAGGGATCTGGCGGTAGCGCAGACGAGCTCGCGTTTCTCACCATTGAGCATCTCCATAGTGTCATCATTCTTGCTCACGGGCATGGCGGCCCTTTGTCCTCGATGCAGTACTACTGCCTGGATGTGATTATCCGTTTTGTGTGCGCCGCGTGCAACTCTGACCTATTCGACTCAGTATTTATCCTTGGAAGTCTGGTTCGGGCCGCCACGGAGTGTTTGTTCGTTCTTGCTGAACACGATGCAGATATCGCAGACAGTAGACTCGATGTGACACTCGATTGCTACTATGCTCTCGTATGGGATGCTCTGCTCGACCTTCGACTGTGCTTGCCTTCCGGACGCCATCAAGGTGTAGAATTTGGCTCCAGCGGGACTTTCCAGGCAAGGTAATTGCAAAGAGAAGTCAGGACTGTTAGACCCGGTTACAAACCAGTGGGGAATGTGCTACAAGTAGGCTAGGTTTATAGACTTGGGTAATAACCAATAGATAAAGAATATTGAATAAGTAGGGTGGAAGCATAGCAACGGATTGGATGACTCGCGTATCGCGGCGGAGGTCCCGGATGATGCGGATGTATCGCAGTTGTTGGAATATGATGATGCCACAGAAGGAGTAAAGGGGAAATGGGAAGTGGTGAGCACAGTGGGAGAATTGAACTGATTTATTCGGAAGAGCTTGTAGTACTTATACAGTGGTGCTATAATGTTCTGCACGTGCTCGTTTGAGCTCGTTTTGATGACAAATGACTTCAAACAAAATACTAGCATGAACATAGAGTAGTTTTAGGAGGTTTTGATCAGTTGAACTCATATTTTCCCTTGTCAGACGGCTCACAATAAAATATTTGAGTCATTTCTGAAAAACCCAGTTTGTGGTTTTGTCATATACTGAAAAATGGTCTGCATAGCATGAAATTACTCGGAAAATGGACCTACCTCACATTTTGGTTCACATGAATTGATAGGGATTTGGGCTCACAACGGTGTGTTCAAGTTGTCCATTTTGGGTATTTTTGCATAGAGTTGGGCTGTAAAGGCCGTGAATCTTGTGATTCAGCTTGTGGATGCATCCGCAGCTTGAAGCGACCCAGTCTGCTTCATAAAGACACAGGACTCCTCGTGATTCTGGAAAGTATTGCTCGCTGGATAAATTGCGGTTCTGGGATAAATCAAACCGTCGTTGGAGGGCCTTGTCCTCCCGCGAATTGCATATCATACCGTGAATGAACGCTAAACAGGGGCTCGGTCAAGGGACCTCGCTAGACCTTGCTACTTCTCTGGCCGCAGCTCTAGCGCCCGGAAATCTGCGTTGAATTACAGCAATTATACCACGACAAACGGCTAACGTAAACCCCTCGTATCAACGAAGTTTTGAAGCCTGCGGCTTCGAAACATCCGTGTGGCGGACCATCGATGACGCTAGAGGGCCCCTAGATCAACAACTGGGAGTTGTGGCGCGCCAATGTTTTCCGTGCCGACATTTTGGAGTACATACAAGTATAGTAGCATAGGCATTCATTGAACGCCTACTCCGGGCTTGAACGCCTATTCCCCAGATGAACGCCTAGCCTCGGATTGCCATCACCTGAACGCCTATCCATCACTGCGGCGCTTACTGTCTGCCGCATCAGCCCGCAATGTGACGTGTATTTTTAAATGTGACCTGGTCACAGTCTCTCTTGGTCTCTCCTCCTCCGCTCTGGCCATGGATCCAAAAGACTTCGCACTTGCTACACTTCTCCAATCCACCGAGAAGGATATCGAAGACTATAAGCAGTGGCTCTGTACGTGTCTTGACTCTACACACGCACTTTGACATCGGATCATCTGACGGGTTTCTTACAGGTCTTCCTTCCCATTTGGCTCAGAATCCGATGTATAGCGCGTCAAACGCGCTCAACTGGATCAAGCTCGACAAGTTCAATGATTACCTGGCCTATAAAAGCGAAAACACGCCATGCAACGCGTAAGTATTGCTCCTTCACACATCGCAACGCGTCAATTGATTTAATCTGGCAGCCCCAAGCATGCGGACACCCAAAACACGCCGGGCGGCGCGTGAGTACCCCTTCTTCTCAATTCTTGTCACATTAATTCATCCAATTCATCAGCTCGAAGCATACGGGCGCCGCTGTCATCGAGGTCTCTGATGCTGAGCCCACCCCATCAATAATTCCGCCTCCCCTTCCCGAGCTCGTCGGCAGGAAGGTGGTCTTGCGAGAAATCATCAATCTGTGCAGCTCGGAGTCTGATGCTGAGCCTCGTACACCTCGTATCAAGCTGGAGGCGAAGCGGGAGCCCCTCCTTGCGCTGCCGGCGGGACGGTTCCACAAAGCCACAGAGATCCGCATCAGTCGGAGTGAGAAGGTCCAGCGCGTCGTTGAGCTTACTGAGATTCCGGCCCGCTGGCCCGTGCCCGACGTCGACACTGCTTACATTCTGGACTTCTCTACCGATGATCGTGCCAAGAAGGAGACGAAAGGGGGGAAACCAGCAGGACTCGACGCGTTCCTCAAGGCTGAGGTGAGTAATATATGGTTATTAACCTCCCGCCACAGTTGTTAACGGTCATTCGTGATAGGATCAGGACTCGTGGGGCGCGGGCTCTAACGGATGTACCAAACGTGACACCATTTGCAAGGTTCTCGGGGATATCAAAACCCGCCGCTCCATTCACAAATGCAACGGCGGTCATAAGTGCGAGTTCTTTGATCCTGAACTCCTCACCGATTACCAGCGCATCGAGGGGGAGGACATGTCGGTGACGCGGGAGATATTCTCCCGCGAACTCCTTCAGAACCAGACGGACTCCGGTTCGGCTGCAGGGAGAGCGGTGTCGTGAGTTTCAGTCAGAACTCCGGGGGCTTGATTAACGGTGCCTATCTAGGTTCTTTCGCGTCGTTCAACGGTACAAGAAATGTGGCTGCCAAAAACCCGGCTGTGATGGTGTCCCCATCCTCAGGAAGCGTCGTGATGTAAGGCTTATATTATTCATTCGGCTGGTGCTGATTGGTACATTATCAGGGCCCCAGTAAAGAGGGCAAACTGATGTTTATTGGTTGTTCCAAATGGGTGAAGGGTGAGAAGTGGGAGCATACCTACGCCGCAATCCCTGCCGACGTGGATGAGGACATACTGGCGACGTATTTTGATGGTTCTGCTCTCCTTCCCGCCGAACTC
This sequence comes from Mycena rosella, assembly GCA_029378255.1. Lineage (NCBI taxonomy): Eukaryota > Fungi > Basidiomycota > Agaricomycetes > Agaricales > Mycenaceae > Mycena > Mycena rosella. The sequence goes on from JARKIE010000560.1 coordinate 19,077, forward strand.
AACATGCACGGTGATGGAGCCGACCTCTGTGCGCGATTTGTCCATCCGCGGCATGGTAAACAGAAGGACTGCCGTGCGTGATCCTATTTTTCGCACAAACACAGCCCTAATCATTTTCTACAGCTCACGTCCACTTCCGGGAAGGCAAAGCTGTCACCGGGCAGATGATGCTACATGCGTGCCCTGCCACGAAAATTGTTTATACCTCCAAAGATCCTGGCGTACAGAAATGTGTCGTAATTTTCCGTGGCCTTCATTCGCACCCACCGTGGCCTCTGGAAAAGCCCGGCCATGCAGCAAAGGAAGACGTCAAAAAATGTGTAGCTGCGGGCGGGACATTGGGCGAAACCGGCGGTCATTTGAATAATTGTACGAGCCTCCGCACCATCCATCCCTGTGCTCATTGCACCAAATTCTAGCGCATACAACTCAGGCAATGCTGGGTACCAGCCTCGACGTCAAGCATCATGCGTTCCGTGACACACGCCGCCTTCGCGATCACGTTTCCCAGCTCAAGTCGGGCGGGACTCCAGCGGGACTTTTGTGGGCGGGTAAATCATCGTGTTTATTTAGCCTCAGATATATATTGATTACTTTGCAGGCATTCTGGAAGACTACGCCAGTGATCTCCAACTCCCGGTCGACCAGCGTTACGTTCACCACATTCGGATGGATGGGGCGATAAAAATTGCAGTGGCGATGAACCCAGAGTTGGCGGCGCTTCTCCACGATGACGGTGTTCGCTTTCTGGAAGGCGACATCACTTTCAAGCGCACCAAGGGTGAGATGAATGAGTGGGAGGCCGCCATCTGGTATACCCCCGAAATTAAGCGTGAATTTCCTTCTCAAATTGAAGTGCTCTCCTTATATATGTATTCAGGCGTAACAATTGCTCGGATTTACACGAATTCGTGCACAAAGGAGGCTTTCACGCACCTTTTCGATGCATTTTTCAGTACCGTGAAGCAGGTAACCGGTCAAGCGGTGCGATTCAAGGCATTCCATCCGAAGGGTAATCTTTACTCCATCCACTTCGACATGGAGGCCGCCCAAGTGCAGGGTCTTGGTTCTTGCCTTTCGAAGATGGTTCTCGACGACCCTGCGCTTCGCGCGCTTTTCCCATCCATTGACCCAGACAAGCTTGTTCAACTCGTCCTCAAACTCTGCAGCGTCCATTTGGAAAGGTTGTTACCCAGCCTTGCCATCGCACATTATATTCATCCTGCATTTCTAGGTCCACCGATCCACTTGTACCGCTTGTCGGGCAGGAAACGGTCGATTATCTCAATTCCATCCGCGGCTTTTCTGAGGCTGTCGATTTCGAGAACTGGCATAAATTCTGCAAGTCGCACGAGAACAAGAACTTGCGAGGTATGTTGGGCATATAATCACATTCTTTCCTAATATCCTGCGGCCAGACTGGTACGCACACAAGATTCAATACCCGTGGCTACTTCCTGGGTACAACGAACACCTTTCCAGCTTTCCGAAGGGCTACTGGCACCAATCACCCAGCCACACGAATCTCGTCGAGAGCGCGCATGTGGCTACGAATCGCGCAACCAAGATCAATCTCCTCCCCGTTGAGGCGGTCCGAACGTACGTACTTCCTGCATCTTCGCCAGTGTCCGCCGGGTGTTAATATAAAGATCAAGCGCGCGCATATTTGATGCGCGGCAGGCCGCCTCGATCCGTGCCGCTCGCGAGACATGCATTTTGGAAAACCGGAACAATCACGACCAAGTTAGAATGCGGCGCAACTTAACGAGAACCGCGAAGCGGGGGACATATCAACGGCAGCATGCGGAGGTCGGTGATTCGATCGACGAGGCGCAGAAGGAGCTCGCCGCCATCGCACAAAATAAAAAGGTGGCTACAGCTCGTCTTAAGGAACTAAAGGCCCAGAAAAAGGAGCTCGGGCGGGTCCCTCGACACAGCACCTCTGGGAGGACCGCCAAGTCCTTTTCATCAATCCCGCGACTGGTTGCGAGTATTAATGAGTCAGACAACGGCGAGTTATTCACTCAGCATGTGTCAATTGATTGCAGACTGACGGTGACTTCCAGAAGAAGCGGATTCTGATATCGAGCTCGTTCGTTCAAGTTCGCCGGTGCCACAGGCGTCCTCCTCGTCCCCCGTCAGCTCCCCGGCACCTCTTCTGCGTCGTATGTAGATTTCTTTAACCGCAGCCACCGTACTGACAGATCGAAGCTCTCGACAATGATGACACCGACATGTTCCCTGCTGAAATTGGCTCGCAGGCCGAACTTCCACCGCTGGAGTTCCCGGCCCCAGTGTTCATCTTTACGGACGAGGAACTCGCTTTGCTCAGCATGCTGCCATTCAAAGACTCTGCGCCGCTGTCGGACCTCGAATTATTCACCGGGTTCGGTTTCAACTCCCCCGCATTGCCCGCAGACACGGCCGGTTTATTAACGGAGTGGCAAGACGTCATCTCACCAGTCCAGTCATCGAGTACACCGCCTGACTGGCCCCGTCTGCCCCCCGTGCCCGAATCACCGCCGACTGATCAGTCATTGGACGCAATCGTGCTGCCTGTACGGTCCACACGAAAGCGCCACTTGGAGGTGGACCCAGCTGATGTGATTGATGGACCGCGAGTTCGCAAAGTACGGGTACGCTTATCTTGAAAATTAGCATCATTGGTACATTCTGCCTACATTAAATTTATTTCTTCCTCTTTCTGTGCTTCCCTCTCCCCTCTGAGGTTGTTCAAAGGCCGTGTGACACACTGAAGCGACGGATAGGCATTGCCATTAATAGGCATTCCGCTCACAATAGGCATTCAAATGTACCAATAGGCATTGGGTACCATCAATAGGCGTTCGGTGCCATCAATAGGCGTTCGCGAACGCCTATGCTACTAAAGTTGTCGTGCCTCACATTTTGGGGATCCGTGAGGTGCCCAATCTTCTCCTCCAACGACGCCACACGTGCCAAGGCCCTCGGAGCAAGGACAGTGCCTGCGGACTCAAGTTCGTTCTGAATTGCGGTATCCCTCAGCGCGAATCTCCGCACACACGTTTGAGGACTCATCTCAGGCGTAACGTAGATCGTGCGTCTACAGCGGTCGAGCTCGGCCAGCAGGCGCTACCGCCGCGCAGGGAACACATCAACAACAGCAATTTTCGCCGCATCCGTGAGGCTCGGGAGCGGCGGCGCGTCTCTCGCGAGGCTGGGCATGACGCGGTTGAACATGGTTTTTAGCGCCATGAAGAGCATCGGGGGGTAACCGGCGCGCGTGCGGTCGGGCCCGGAGAAATTGCCGCGGCTGCCGCGCGCTGCCGCGCACTGCCGCGGCAGTGACGCGGCTTTCTCCGAATATTCTCCGAACACTTAGTCCAACTTAGTCCTCGTCGAAACACGGCAGATTCAAGTTGCAACAAGTTATGTACTACCTAAACGTGTACTAAACGACTTTAGTAGACTCACTCCGTTATTCAGGGTGGAAACCTCGGTGAAATGTCAGTGGTCAGGACGAACTTCTGCACACTCGACTGCTGAAAATGAGACAGACAGCTTAGTTTGTGTTTTAAAATACTTTCAAGACAAATTGAAGCTGCTCTTGGATGATTCCACATCCCAGGTATGTCGCGGCAGGTCCGCGTCAATCTGCGGCAACGGCGCGTCACCGCGCGGCACTGCCGCGTCAATGCGCATCATTGCGCGGCACTGCCGCGGCAACACAGCTACTGGGTAAAGTGACGCGGCAAGTGCCGCGCACACTCTAGGTCCTTCCATACGGCTCCTATGGCGTATAATCAACTTTCATGATTGTCTACCATCCATACCACATTGTTTGAACATAAATACTAGCCTCGGAAAATTGGTTGACTTCGGTCTGACCCATATGCAACCCATATGGGAGGTAAATTCTGCCGTGTGGTTGAGCTCGTGGACTCCACAGTAGTTCCTACCTTCCGGCCTGATCAGTAGTTAAGACTCACCGACTTTTAATCACTCACTTTGGATGCGGGGAAAATGACACGATGAATTAGTAGTTGGCGCATTCGTTATATGGCACAGGCGAACACCATGTCGATGTTGCGACCCATCTCTGCTACAGTGCAGAACAATTGCCGCGACAATTCTCCGAGTTGGTATCGCAGTCTAAATAGCCGATCCGACGGTGTTTACAGTTTGGCTATGATACTCACATCAGCAACTGAGAATCAACCAATTTTCCCTCAGCATCCATTGATTCTATCTGTTTAGGCTGTAATCAGAAGTGAATAATTGGAGTCGAATCCAGGCACTTGTTGGAACGGCAACCCAGATTTGTCCGAGTTCGACTCACTCAGGCTCATTCGGACTCAGGTGTCACGCGGGTGCGCGACTGGACGGACTGCCCCCTATTAAGTTATACTCATGGACTCACAGCAAGGAACTCTTGGTTACTCACTATGACTCTTATGTGCACTGTTTTCTGACTTGTGTATACTTGTCACCATTACTCATATTTATTTGTATCACTGCGTAGCTACGCTTTGTATTTAACACGCAGTAGTTTACTGAACAAATCAGTTCATTTCTTCGCTCTTCTCGTACCTCATTTAGTAGCACTGTAGCTGATTCCCACGGTTCAAATGTGGCACCAGTCAATTAGTTTTCAAATCAGAGATGACATGAGCCCAGAAGACTGTGATTCCAACTTCAACGTGTTTCGGACACGGTAGGTAATCAAAGACTTAGGTATGGGTAGAGTCCGCGAATACTTGAGCAAGTACGTAACTTATCCCACAGAGAGCTGTAAGTTTTACCTATCATACCCACCACTTACCGCGAAACATGCCCGTGCCGCGGCAGGCACAGAAACCCACTGTGTCAAATTTGGTGCGATGATTGCAGAACAAGGTGGATTGTAACTTCGGAACAGAGTTGCAGGTGTTGCGTGCACACTCAAATTGGACACTTCAGTATTGCAGTTGCACATACACAGTTGTGTATACGAGGCTACGGGAACTCGGTGTTACGAGAAGTGTCTGGCAGGTCTAGGTAGAAAACGGCGCCGGAATGAACCTCATGTGCCGCGACAGAGTGCCTTACTCGTTTTGCGACGGCACTCGGAATACGAATGAGGTGCACAAATCACAATGTTTTAAAATGTAAGCGGTACATACTCTTAATAAGTTACTGTTCTGCGCTTGTAAGGGATGACTTTACAGTGGATCGCAATTGACCCATCGAACCATGTCATTGTCTTATTTGCAAACAGTTGCTTCTCAATTCTGGTGTTCCCTGAGTAAGGCTATGCAATTCTCATCCGAGGGTCAACTGAAGGGCCTGACTGGCATGTTACATTGATTTCCAAGTGATCATGTTTCACTGGAATTCATCAAGGCATACTCCGAAATCACTGAATGAATATGAATCACACTGCCTATCCATCCACACCGAAAATTTGGCCCGAGTCACAGGATCAAATTCAACGCAATAGCTGGTATGTTTTCGGGGTCAAGATTATCATTTGAATTAAGACACACTCTTCAACCGGGTTGTATTTTATCGTAAATGGCCGAAAACGGTGACGAAACAGCAGAGCGATGTGTTAATTCGGTCACAACTCTCAATGTCCAAAGTTTCAACAAGAGTCTTTTGTGTCTGAACAATGCAATAACACTGTGAGACCTTCTATGAAGTTGATTGCGCTTGGGGGAAGACCAGGGACTCAAGTTTAAGGGTGCGCGGCACTCTGCCGCGGCAATATACCCGTTACGTGTCACGGGGGTGAATTGCCGCGGCACGTCACAATCCAGCGACGATCGAGTGCCTGCAGGTCAGGGCACATCCCCCACTTCTCTCTGCTGTAGATTATCTTTAATAGCCTGCTGACTAGAATGGGGACCCCAGGCGCAGTTACATAAGATGACCTACTATCAGCATGAGCGAGGTTCAAATATTTTTCAAGTCCTCGTAAGTACTTATTTCGAAGATGGTTAGTTCCCTTGAGAGGCCGGATGTGCTTGCTGACTTTTCATCTGATGGGTTATCGTGCAGGTTCAACAGGGACAGTATCTCAATCACGCTGTCTAGCTGCACACTATATAACCCCCACAGTTTAGGGATCGAAGACTGAACTTGCGTAAACCAAATGCACCTTCCTGGTGCTCACAATTGAAAGCCGAATCTTTCCGGGCCCATATTCAGCTGTTCCAGGCCTGAACTGGATGCACCGGCTCGTAATTGAACATGATGAACTGTGGATTCGGCTGAAATATGTTCGATTGTCCGAAATTCGATTTTTTTTTGGGTTCAGACGATGTATTTGGCAGGGAGAACCTTCCTGCATTCGATTAAGGGCCAGTAGAGCGTTGCAGAATATGTTATAGGGGGCGCGGCAACACCGCATCAATAACACAGCCACCCCGCGTCAATATGCGGCAAAGCTGTGGTACGCGCGCCAACTAGAGGGTAAATTATTTACTGTTCCCAATGCTGATATGGTGTTCATTGTAGCCTGGACGGATACCTGGAATGAGAAACATAACTTGGAGGTCAGATGGTGAGCATACAAATACTGTTAGTGTTACGGTGATTTGAAGACCCTCGATAGACCCACCTCCGAGATAGTTCCTCTAAGGAACAGAGTTGTCAGGTTTAGAGGGTGAAATTCCACATGGGGCGACTTCACAGGCAAATTATCTGAATCGTGGTGTGGAGCTGACGGTTTAGGGCTAAAAAATGAAGCTGCGGGGATGAGAAATGGATATCCTGCCGTCACTCGAGGTCGAAATACTCCAACATGGGTTGTTCACTGGACATATTCCCCTGCTGTAGGTTTTTGAGAGTCTGAATTTGATGCACTAGTTCATAATTGACGACGACGCACTGTGCATGCGATTGAAATAAATTAGATTAACTGAAAATTCAATATTAATTTTCTCGGTTCAAACGATGTATTAGGAGTGGAAACCCCTCCCGGATTCGATTCCGGATTAGCAGAGCGTTGCAGAGCGAGTTATGGGGCGCGCGGCACTGCCGCGTCAATAACACAGCCACCGCCGCGTCAATGCGCGGCAGTGCGCGGCAGTGCCGCGGCAGCACGCGGCAGCCGCGGCAATTTCACCCAGCCCCGCGTGCGGTCCCGCTCCGTCGAGAGTCCGCGAGGGCCAGGGGTCGAGGATGTAGGGCCGGTGAGGGGGCGCTTTCAGCAGCGGGAGAATCAGGGGGAAGGTCATCGTGTGGCACACGTCGTAGCGGCGCGTGCCGACGAGGTCGTGCACGGTCTGGTCGAAGCCCGCGACGGAGACCATCTCCTCCTCCTCTCGCGTGTCGTAGCACGGGGCGTCGGGGTTGTCCTTGGTGGGACCCACACTCAGCGGGCCGTCGAATCCTTGGAGCTTCAAGCGGACTGGGAAGCGTCGGTGTTGGAGGGTGACGATGAGGAATAGTAGGCGGTGGGTCCGCGCGAGCGGCAGTACGTGACCGAATCGATGTGCGGGTCTGTGATGGTCGGGGCGCGAGCCATGGAGTCTGCGAAGCGGCGAATGTAATCCTTGAGCGAGTGACGTTCGTTGTAGGAGAGGGAGATGACGCGTATATTGTTGTCGTAGTGGTAGCAACGATGCCACAAGATGCACATCGTGAGAGCTCCCCGGTAGATGCTAGACACAGTGATATTGGTCCCCTATTAGCGGTGATTTTTATCTCAGTCACACCGACGAATATCATATTTAGGGCCCACCCAGGTGCAATTTGAACACCCAAGTGTCAAATTGCCGAACCAATGGGAAATTTCTTGGATTAGTTTCGAATAAAGTTTCAGGTCACCCAAAATATGATAATCATCAGTGTGATTTCGGTTTTCAATCTCAGTTGGACTTTTGTGTAATCTAAATTGTAGGCTTTCGAATGGGTTTCATGGCAGCCAAATCATAATTTTATTCTATTACTTTAGGTTACGAAATCAGTGGGACCAAAAGTACTAGAAGTAAATTAAATTTCAGATCCACCTATGTACAATTTGACACTTAGGTGTTCAAATTGCACCTGGGTGGGCCCTAAATATGATAATTTTCAGTGTGAGTCGCAGGGTCTAGAATGCAGTTTGTAAACCAGCCGCAAACGCCGCCGCCCTCCCCGCCTGAGGCCTTCCGAGCGACTCCCGAGTCAAGTTTGTGAAAAATTGAAGTCTCTGATTAAGGGATATTCCGAGGGCACGTATAGCGGTTTTCCGAAAAGATGGGAGCGCGAAAACGCGAGAAGACAATGGAGGGTTGAGGATGATGCCGCGTTGATGGCAATGACGCCGAGATCATGACTCGAAGGTGACCCGCTGTGACGCTCTCTCGTCTCCTCCGACTCTGCTCGCCTTCCCGACTCCGTGTCTCCCCGCGCTCCTTGGTAGCCGCGCGCTGTCGGTTTCGCGCTCTCACACGCGCTCCTCTTCGAAACTACGGAGATCTTATGTAATCCCCGACAGTCAAAAGGATCGTACTTTCTGGTTGCTTCAAGTTTTTGGACTCTGGAGCAAATCATTCCTAATGTACATCTCCTCCCGCCCCAGTTGACGGTCTCTGGGCGCCGCTGCCATCCTGCTGATACTAACGAAGCCCTGGAGACCGCGCGCGGCATATAAAGCAGCGCGCGACGCGTAGCGAGACACCAGCAATCATCTGCGCGTGCGTTAACGGTAGGGACTCAGCTCGCTCGTATTGGGCGCTCGTACGCTCCCCTATCTCTGATTGCATGCTGGGCGGGTGTCCGCCCTCGCCTCGGGCCCGCTGTCGTACAGGCTTGTGCTGCGGGAGCATTGGTGCGTTTCCCCCCCCCCTCTCTTTGCTGATACGGCAAACAGGGTCCAAACCGACCGGATCCACGAGGAGATGAAGGGCCGCGAGAAGCTCGTCGCGGACAACGTCATGTACGGCGGGAGCTTTAGCTATCGCAAGCGGGTGCGTGTCCTCCCTTGCTTCCTTTTCCTGCCCATTTTTCTGCAGGGGTGCGCGGGTGCGCCGAGGGCGCAGGAGAGCCGTTACTAAACTTCCGTGCTCATTGCAAGCGGCACAAATCTTCCGTACGCGGTCCTTGCCAACAGGGTGCGCGACGAAGGGCCGCGAGCAGCTTGTCGTATACGGGGAACGCAAGCTACCCCAGCGTCGCTCCAACTCCGGTGCGTGTCTCTTCCCTCCCTTCCCGTCTTGCGCGCCTCAAAAGTTAGTTCGTCATTCCGCTGGTACTGCCGCCTCTAGTCGGACTCCACTACGAAGTCAACTTTGATCCGTTTCAATATCTGCAGCACCGGGGGAAGATCTATGGTTTGTTCCTTCCTTTCTACACTCGCATTCTACAGCGTGCTGCTTGGAGCGTCTGCGTGTGTATACGAAGCAACGCCATGCGACACCCAACGTCTTCTTTCCCGCATCCTGCGCTTATTTTCTCGTTTTCCCGCGCCGCGTTGCTCCTTCTTCTAGGCTTGGCTCGCCCCCACTTCTTCCTTATACCCTTCCTTTCGTCCTCGTCCTTCGTCCGTCCACCCGTCCGCTAACACCCACCCCAGACTACAAATATACCGCGCCCGACACGCCCCCGCCGCCCGCCGTCGACGACGCGATCCGCCGGCCCGAGGAGGAGGAGCTGCAGGGCGTTCTCGAGATGAGCATGCGCGACCGCGGGGGGGGGGGGGGGGGGGCGCTGCGTGGGGCGGGGGGCGGGGGCCAATATGCTTCTTCGGCGGGCGCCTCCTCATCTGCAACTAACGCGAGCGCGGCGCCGGGCTCGCGGTGTGCAGCCGTCCTCGCACCCCGATCAGCGCATACCCACTCTCTCGACGCGCCGCCCAGCCGCGGCGCTGTAACGACGCGCGTACTGAGTGCGGCAGACGGTGCGCGCCCTTCCCCTTCCTCGCACCCCGACCTGCGCTCTCGCGCCGGCGCTGCAAAGACACGCGTACATGTCCGCATCCGGCCGCGCGCTCCGCTCCGGTGAGGCGTTTCGAGTCTTGCGCTCGCGTGCAGGGACTCCGCGCTCCGGTGTCAATGCCGGAAAGAAGATAAGTAAATTGCAGCGGAAGCCGGGCGCGATGGGCGGTCAAATCCGAGTGAGTGCTAAGTTCAACGAGTCAGGTGAGATCCTGGGGCTGCAGTTAGAAAATCAGAACCAATTGAGCGATCTACAGCACAGATTACTTGCCTCGAACTGCGCGTGACGGGGGCTTAGGAGTACACCGCAGTGGAGAGTCAGCCCTCGGAAAAATGGCATGGCTTCTGCGCGCGAGTAGGCGCGTCCCAGATTCTAATTCGGACTCGGAATGGGTCCTAGCTGAAAAGTGAGGGTTAGGCTGCGAGGCCATAGATGTATGGGATGCTATGCTGCTCACTTGAGCACCGGAATCTCGAAGAAGCTTAAGGTCGTTCTAGCGCAACCAATTCAGAGGCGTACGGCACAGACCAGGACAGACCAAGACCTGTTTGTAGTGCAGAGTCAAAGGGTATTACAACGAGTTGAGTGAGCTAAATCACAGATTCCCATGTTGCGTGCACTGATTCGAAAAGTCACTGGCCAGAATGGCCAGCCAGTCCCGCGTCTGATGCGAATGGTTCAAAGCCGAGTGGAGAGCCAAACACGGCAAGGCTGGCAAGGCTGGCAAGGCTGGGCCAGGGATCCGAGGCAATAAGGTGCAAGGAGACTCCGAGAATCGATAGATAGGATCGCGACAACTAAGACATAAATCGAGAACTGGAGTGTTGTGAAGAGAATATCATTGGCAGCTTGAACAATTACTCACATGTATTTAGTCACAGTTCGAAAGTACGTACCTCTCAATTTTCAAACTAAACTCAATAGGAAAGGTATCTCGAAAGCCACTGCACGCAATTAGAGATTGTTTAAATCGGGCTGGTGTATTTAAATTGAATTCCACGCAAGTGAAGCTACGGTGAGGGATTAGAAGGAGGCGACGAGAAATTAAGGATTCCTTACCTCGAATTGGCCGTTTGAAGCGGAATGTTAAGGGGCGTCGTGCATGTTAACAACGGCACATCGAGTTCGCATCAGCGGCGGCAGACCCAATTATGTAAGTCAAATGAGGCTGCGCGGAACTGGTAGCAAGATCAGCTGCCGTACACACTACAGATACTGAATTAACTCAAAATTGGGACGACGCCGCTCCAAGCAAGCTCCGAGCGGTATTCTGGCAAAGCCTACATTACTACGGTCAGCGTGAGGTATGAGCCTCACGCAACAATCAGAGGTACTCACAACGAATAAACTGGAGGTGAATGCTGTGAGAGCCAGATTTGGACGCCGTAACCAAGCCGTAACCACAGGCGAGCTTGAGGCGAGCATAGACAAAGGTCGAACAAAAGCGCGGATTTCTCCGAAGTTCCCACAGGGCGGATCAACTCGGCTTGTCTCGGCTGATTCGGCGCTTAGCGGAGAGCGCTCAGAGTTGAATCTATCACAGCCGTACTACGTATAACGCGAGCGTGTGGCGCGCAGACAGATCAAAATTGAAGCTGATTCAGAGTCATTGTCAAGCTCAGATCAAGCTTCACTCCAAAAACGAGGTATATCATTCCAATATCATCCCGCATAGCGTGAGCCAGAGCACGTCTAAGTTCTAGATTTACTTCGTATGCCATGAGGAGCCGTCTGCGGAGGACCCAGCGCAAAAAAAAAATCGACGAGGCTGCGCATCTACAGGTTTAAATCCCAGAGATCAAGGTGTATAGTCGGCCTCGAGAAAAGGGAACGGGGCCAGGAGGAAATATGAGGAAGGGTAACGGAGAAGGGGGAGATACACCGAGCAGGGGTAAACTCTTGCGAGCGCCGCGCAGTCATCCCTCGGTTATACCAACCCATCATGAGATAATCCCGGAATATGCATCCGATTCCCATCATCATTACGTTCATTCGCGGTCCAGGCACAGATGACTTCGGTCGTCCGCTGTCCTCCGCCATCGCTCGGCTGTACGAACCCAGATAAATCCGGAGCATCTAACGTCATTTGGGACTGAAAACGGCAGCCCGTGGGACGCAGTCGTTTAATTGCATCCGTTCAAAGTCGGTTTATGTCGCCGATGGAAGAGTACTTTGGCTGATACTTTCAAGTCAGAAATTGAGCGAATTCAGTAGCTATTGAGAGACCTATGCAGTAAAGGCGTCGCTTTTGCTTGATGTTCATCCTCTATAATATGTCCCTCCAAGGTAGCTGGCCCGCAGGCATTGCCTGAAACGCGCATCAGCATCAGATCTAGCGTAAGAGAATCCACAAGCACACGGACCTGCTGGTCTTCTCCGGGCAATTGCAGAGAGAATTGCCCCGACTGCACCCCATGCAGCGAGGAACATCGAAATCGTCGCAGATAACACACTGACGATGAAACTGCCAGTCGATTTCCTTCGCATAACGTTGCAGGTGTACGGAATTTGGATTACAGCAGCTCCCGTGCGCGTGCTTGCGGACGGTGGTGTCGTGAAATTCACATACGCCATGCCTTTCGAGCTGGCGAAACTGCGGAACGCGAGGCTGTTGTTGGTGGAAACCGTGTTCGCCGGGATGTCCGATGGCGCAATCAAATTGTTGAAAGAGGTGGTGTTGGTGAACAGCTGGAGATAATCATAAGACGAAGTTGAAGAAATCTTCGGACAAACACAATTTCGACGTACATTATCCGCAGTCCAGTGTCCTAAATCCAGTCGCACTGCAGCGTAGAGGACATTTATCACGTTGTACAGACTGCTCAGGTTGGCCAGAATGTCTGTAAAGCCCACGATATTAAGGTCTGTGTTTCCAATCGCATTGTAACTGGTGAACGTTGGGATCACACAGAAAAATGGGGGGCTGGTATCGCAACTAGGCTGCCCATCTGCAACAACCTTATAAATCTTCTGGGGCAGGCCAGTTTGACCGTTGGTGATGTTTGTCGTGTATGCTCCATTATAAATGTCCCAGTAGGCCTCCGCTAGAACCCAGGTAAATAGAGCTCCAGGTCCCCAATTGAGGAAACTCACAGGAGATATTGTTCATCCCATCCGTTATGGCGCGAGCTAGGCTGTTTTCCGGGAACATCGCTGCTGATAGCCCGCCGATCATAACATGATTTGAATAACTAAAAGGGACCCCGCGTATTTGAGGGAGAGAAACAGCCAAAGGCCAGTTTGCTCACCTCCACGACGTAATCGCCTGGAAGTTAAGTGGCGATGGACATTGGATGGTAGCCTGCGTGATTCCTGAGATGTTTGAGACGCCCATGGTTATATCAGCTTACTGTCGATGTGACGAGTCGATCCCCGGGCTTGATTACGATCTCGTATTGGACAACATCGCAAGAGCTGAGGTCGTTATTGGCATAGAAAAACCCTCCTTGGATAGCAGAGGCCTCGGTGTCGAGTGTCGATGGTACAACATCGAAGATGGAGTACGAAAATACAGACACGTTCGTGCGGAAGGTGTCGCCCAATTGGAACTGATGTGGTTGGCACCCCAAGTTCGCGTCGGAGGTCCAGGGAAGTATCGCTCCCTTCGTAGAGTTGAAATTGGAGTCCGTTGTGGTGATGCTGACCACGTCGTAGCCTCGGATTCCGGGTTCAGCATATGTCCGGAACCCAAGTGTCGTGTAGGGCTCACCGACAAGAAATACGTTGATGGCGATGAACGCCGCCGCACTGACTAGAGCGAAGGCGAGCAAAAAGTAACGCCAGCCCCTCGGGAATGGTTTAGTAAGCGGGTACTCCTGCGTTCGATGAGCATGTGCACAGGTTGTTAAACCCAAACTACGCACGAAGTGGAGCATGACCCGGTGGTGCTACAATACGTCGGGGGATTAACGGATTCGTCGCGGAGTTCACCGGAATCTATATAGAGGGCGGTGAGTCACCAGTTTGGCACAGTTGCAACTTGGGCGCTGTTTGACTGCGGGCCGCTAAAATCGGGGGGCCTAGTGTGGTGCTAATGGGGAAATAAACCGGGTAGGGCCGACAGGCGGCACGGCCCGACATTAAATATGTCGGAACTTTCTATTTTCACACGGAAGACGCGGCAAGGCCTTCTAAGGCCGCAAGAGCCGAGGCCCTTATAATAGCTTATGCTGGGAGACACCGCTCATAAGATCAAGTACTTTTTTACGGCGCGCCAGGCATATTGGAGGCTGCGGGAGGCACCCCTCGTTACCGTAGACCACTGTGAATGCAACAGGCTAGAGAGGAACCTTGAATTGCGCTCGAATTGCGAAAAGGCGTGTGTTTTGTATCCCCTTGGTTACGGCCATTACTTCTTACAAGCCGGTGCAGGGCGGTGTAAGCGAAAAGGCTTGTCTATTTTTGTAAGGCCAAAAATAAATATCCGACATTTTATTCGCTAATTTGTAAAGGCCAGTCTGAAGCAGGGCAGGGGAGGTATGGGCGGCCCAAAGTTTGCTCGGGTAGCTCACATTGGACCGCGGGAAGTAGCCTAGCTCGTGGACTCGAGGTGTTTATTCTGAAATGAAGGAAGGTCCTCTGCAGGGTTGAACCGGACGAAAACCGTCATGAGACAGTCGGGCGGAATCAGGCGGAGAAAGTCGGGCAATTACACACCAGAATGACAAATGGTTTGCCAAAAAAGGCGAAAATGTGATGGTCCGCCAAAAAGCACTACATAAGAACCCGTACCTAAAGGTAGCGGGATTCGCTGCGGGAATCGCGTCACGGACCGCGCTGCGCCTCCCATATAATCTCCTGTTCGTTCCTATTGCATGGGCCGGGCTCGAGTCGAAAGAGCGAATTCTGCTGGATGAGAATTTCCGTATCATATGGTGCAGTTGCGAACCATCCGCCACCGAACCTTGGGTGTCTTTCCTTTCACTCGATTTTACGGGCGAGCTGCTAGGAGCGGCTATGAAATCATTTGATTGGAATTCGACCACCATCATCAATTTCTCAAAATCGACGATCTGGGTCTTTCCTCACGAGTTATACCTCGACTGCTACCTGTAGGGACACTTAAAATGCCCTATTAGTATACACTTAGCAAGCTCCGCCTAGGCGAAAAAAAGCCAGAATTGTGTTTTTGCAGCTAATTGAAGTCACTGCGTTCAGCCGCGTCCTAAACCTGGTTCGTGTTTAGGTGCCCACGCCGATCTAGCCCGGCCTAGACCGGGAACGTCTGCTTACGTGGGTCTACGTCATATAGACACCGTACGACTAGATAATAGTATATCAAACATAAATCAAAACACACCTCCTCTTTCCTCCCGGACGTCGAATAATTCACAGGTAGTGTTGGATACAACAAACAAATCCTTTCTCAGTTCAATCTTGCACTGTTTATCATCCGCCGCGGTCACGTACAGACCAGCACGTAGTGCCACTGGTGCCACGGCCAGCTAGCCGAGAGCTAAAATTTGATGACATATTTAGCTCATGCAGGGTCGATTGGATCGGCGGTCGCCGGCGGACGTGAATGGTTGAACGGCAGTTGGAAGGCACTCCAAAAACTGCGGTTCAAAATGCAGCCAACAAGACAGATATCTGTATAAGTAACCAGCCTGAGCCAGGCAGAGCGACCTCTGCACGCATCCTACGCGCTAAGCAACGGCATGCCTATGCGGTGCCTAGACGGCATAGATCGGCATGATCTGGATACATAGCCGAACATAGCCCGACCTAGATCCGGCCACATCCGGCTAGATCAATGCGTGTTTAGGCCCGGCCTGAACGCAGTGAGTGTTTGTCGAAGATCTCTTGATCTTCGATCCCCGTACACCACACAATAGGGCTCGTACTGAAACGCAGTCGTTCATGTCTTCTGCTCCTCGTCTGTGACGCATAATCCATTGGGAGCACTCCTACCCCCCAAAAAAATTCCCGGCCACGTCACCACGTCGGCTACGTGGGTGCCCATCGGTCTCCGACGGCGCTGCTGACTTAGGTTTCTCACTGTTGCTCCGAACAGGCACGCTTGGCGCGGTCTGAAATCCGAGGCGCGCTTGACTTGATTTTAAGCGCCGGCTATTCGAAGCTATGTCCTGGTTCACCTTTGCAATGAGTGGCATGGCCGACCTGATCATGTTGGCAGACCCGGACAACGCTATCCTTTCGGAGGTTAGAATTGCCATTATGGCTGAAGCAGATGATGTATAAGTACTCATCTCGCTCTCGGTTGCTGGCTTGCAGCGCAAGTTGAACGTATAGATAACTTAGATAGCATTTCGTTCTTGGAAACTATCGTCTACCAGTGCAGCACCACTGCACTCGTTGCAAAATTTGTGCAGGACATACTCGAGGTTTTTTACTCCGTTCCAATTTATAAGCCGAGGACAAGACCACAAATTGTGGCGTGAA
Organism: Mycena rosella; assembly: GCA_029378255.1. Taxonomy (NCBI): domain Eukaryota; kingdom Fungi; phylum Basidiomycota; class Agaricomycetes; order Agaricales; family Mycenaceae; genus Mycena; species Mycena rosella. The sequence continues at coordinate 35,361 of JARKIE010000560.1, forward strand.
GGGACATTGCTCCCGTGAAGTGATGCTTTTACTAACAGCTTTCAAATGTCGACTGGGTTCTACCGCGGGTCATGGGAGACGTCACGTTATCGGTGATGTGCGAGCTTGCTTGGGAGGCGTTTGAGAGTCCAGGGGCGAAAGTGTATTTTGAGCTTGTTTAGTACATTGAGATAACTCCTGGAAACCGGTGTTCGTGATTCAGGGTGCCCTAGTTTCGGTGAAATTAGGGCACTTCAATTCCTGCTGTAAATCACATTTCGTTCATTCCTTTTTGCATAAGCACCGGCTTCTCTTGACTCGAGCCGCGTGCCGATGTGATGGATATGGTGATTATTTAAAAAGTTTCCCTTCTTTATGACTACTTAGTCTGTTTATTGTGAGCCTCAATGTATTTATCTACGCGGCCAGTTCCCGTTTGTAGATCAAACAATCTGCCTTGTTTACCTATGTTTCTTGATCATTCCCAGGGTTCGAATTAACTGCGAGAGTCATGCCTCGCATCCGTTAAGCTATGCAAGGCTATGCCTCTCTGAGCTGAGGGGTCACCCCTAATATGACTCAGTTGAACTATGACTCACTAAAGTTCTCTTGTGAAGGCATCTACATCTTTGCCAATACACTTACCGTGAGCCTCACACATCTGCGTGATCTTTAGTGACTCCTAAGAGCTCGCTATATCTCTCCACTTTTATCATCTACTATTATCGCAACGCAGCACGCTTGCGATAACTATTAGATTAGTGGTCCCAAGAACTAAGTTCAGACAAATCTCGATACAAATGTATCTTATTTGTTGGCCTCTTTCGGTGAAAGTCCCCTGGTTGACTGATTATATAAGGGTTGCTGATCCTATATTCTCGCTCATAGTTATTTGTGTTGCATTTGTGTAACATCAACACTGCTATCTAATCTAACACATGCTACTACTGTGCATGCTCACTTATCCGTATCCCGCGTCATACCGGTTTCTTTTACAGCCGATGATTGCCACAGTTGTACTGCTGAGTCGTTTCTCGACCAGCACTTCGGAACCCAGAAGAATTCCTCAGGCTTACACTACACAAGTCGGGTATTATCCAAGCCATGGTTACTGTACAGCGGTTCAATGTGAGCTGGTGATCGATGTCGCGGGACGCCCGCGACGTCGACCGAGCGAGTTATGGGCTGCCCGATTTATTTCATGGCGCAAATTGGACCACCACTGCGTCCGTGGCATACAATTTAATTTACGCCGAAGAATGCTTGATCTGCTCAAGCTACAGCAAAAGTGAAGCTGAATGTAAGACAGCTGGGAGCAGGCTATGTTATGCCGCTGATTGGCCCTACTAAGCGAAATGGATGGGGTTCATATTGAGTCAACCCTTCATAGTCTTAGATCACTGTAACTTGATCGGGTTCAACCGCACAGTCTTGCTAACCATGAAGATTCCGCGGCCGCCCATTTTCCGTACAGATAGACTAAATAGGCTTATGGGTTCTGCTGTCCTTTTAAACAGACACCCGGCTTGTCGTCACGGCTTGGGCTCGAATCCCCAAATATAAAGACACAAGCATCCATGACTCGAGCCGGAGTCGAACCGGCTACTGATCAAGATTACTGGTTCCTTCCTCGCCTCCAACTGGGAGCTATGGAGTCGTTCCAGCCTAAAATTGATCAATCAGGAGAGAAGGGAAAATACAAAAATGTTCGCTCCGTCCCAGTCCTACTTTGAAATGCTTGAAGCTAGCGACTAGAGAGCAAACCACTGATCCCCCACCATTGAGTCGCTCCAGCCATACAATCTTTCGGTGGATAAATCAGTTTTCAGTAGATACCCCAAGAAATTCACCTGTCTAAGGCTCGAGCCGGGCTTGAACCGGCGGCTCTTGCGACTTTTGTTCCAAGTAAGATAGGCACAAGTCTCTCTACGAGGGTCACGTGCAGCGTCACACGTGACGTGACGCGGCCAAAATCTGCGCGGCCCATGCACAACAGGTTGCAATTCACTAGATTTTCGGGTTTCTGAGGTCGAAAAAAATTGGCTGTTATGTCATGTCATGTCTGCTGTGAAAAAAAATAATTTAACCAGCATAAAGAGAACTTGGCATTCTGAACACTCTCCCAGTTCTGTAGTACGGTAGCTAAATTCTGGGTTGCCGAAGGGTTCCAATCGCCGAAAAAATCATTTTTGAGTTCAAAAAAAATGGGTTGACAAAATCTTATACTGCTTCATCAAAAGGTCATATTTTAAAATTCTGATACCAAAGATCTCTCAGGATGCTCCAAATACACCATTTCCTGGTGTTACTTTGTGTCCCCAAGGTTTGTGGCCGGAGCCTTGCCGATATCACGGAATGGATTATGTGACCATCATAGGGAGTGACCTGCGCCGATCTTAGGTCGCTGCATCTTACAGTTGTTCGCTCGATAAGTGAGCGTTCCTAGGGTATCAACAAAAAAGGATGAACATAACGAGAGTGTAGTATGCCGCTGAGGAACTCCTGCGGGAACTGGACCCTCCGCCGTCGAGTCATTCTATGTTGCACTGGTTCACTGGATTTATAGAGAATCCGGGTGGATGATTGAGAGCGGTTTAGATTTACTGACTGGAGGGAGCTCCTGTTGAGGAACTCTTGGCATAGTTTCGGCCGTTTCATTGTGGGCTACTTGTTTCAATCAGTTAGCCTTTCGGGGGATTAAAACCTGCTTGGTTGAGACGTGGCTCGAGCCGGACCGATGGCTGCTGTAACGACTTTGGAACTCTGACCTAACTATCCGGTGGAAAATGAAGAGCGGTCCAAGGCCTCAGGAGGGTGGTATTGAGAGGCTATTGCACCAAGTGAGGCCCCCGTAATTGCCTCCCCCATCGATGAACCAGCTTCTCGAGTCTCAGCACATAAAGTAGTATGGACATGACTCGAGCCGGAGTTGAACCGGGTCCTGCGAAAGTTAAGCATGAATTCCAAACCAGGCACAGGCGCGGACCTTCCGCCATCGAGTCGTTATACTGTATTTTTTCATTCAATCCAACCAGGGGGGTGAGGGATGACCCAAATTACCAATTCTACCATTCAACCACGGCCCAAATTTTGCGTGACAGAACCGAAATTTTCGACCACCGAAACGAAAATGTTCACATTTACATGTCGGGGAGGTGATTTTGAGCATTTTTGCGGGCTGCATGACAAAAATTGCATTCAACCAAGGGGTGGGTTACGCGTGACAAAAAACCAACATTCACCATCAACCAGGGGGTGAGTGAAGTGTGACGGTCGAATTGAATGTAAAAGTACAGTAACCAGCACTCATGGGCCCTGGACATTACCTTGCTTGCAAGGTCTCTCCACCCTCATAAGAGTCCGTTCGGATATTCCTGAGAATCAGTTTCAGTTTCAGTTTCAGGATCGGCAGCTCGGCAAATGAGTTACCGGCATCAATCGATAACGATTGATAACGATTGATAATGCTAGATAAAGGCTTTCCGCCCGTATTTTGTAACTCCTCTGTGTTCTTCATGCCTCCCAACATTCGGGATGTTACCCTACGGCTCGAGGAACTGTGCCATATTGATGAGATCAGTGAGAATCCACTGTGCGTTTGCCCTGGGATTGATTTCCTGGGGTGACACATATGGCGGATGGTCGTCGACGGTGATGCTGTCGACATGCCGGTAGCCTATGCCATTGTGCCCACTCGGGGCCTTCGTCATGGATGCGGCGGACGCGGCGAATGCCAAAGACGAAAAAGATGGGTGTGTGTAGAGCATATTTGCAGCACGCCAAAACGCCCAAATCCGCCGTTTGATCCCAAATATGACGCCTGACTGCAGAAATTTCGTGACACCCGATTTGGCAACAGTGACCGGTCGTGCTCGAAAAGAAAGGCCAAAAGAAATTCAATATCCATCCCAGTCCCCAATTTCTTTCGGTGCATGTTCCAGGAGTCTGTTTGATATGATCCGCGGCCATAGAAGGTGGTGGTTGCGTCTGGCCTGCCTAAACTCCCATCTGGTCACCATCAGTCACTCCGCGTCGGCTAAAAACGGGGGCTGACGGCAGAAATCTGCCCGGCCGTGCAAATATGCTCTGACTAACTACTCGGACCATGCCGCCGATCCTGAAACTGAAACTGAAACTGATTCTCAGGAATATCCGAACGGACTCTAATTGGACCGCGTTTTGCCCCACCCATTGATCCTAATTCTCCCGAGCCAATCATACAACTTTCCTGTTCTGTCATGATCCGGAATTCTTTTCCGTTATCCCGGGGTTCAACTCCACTATTCTGGACTCAACCCTCCAAATCCGATCATAGGAAAAACGATTGGTATTAATGTTTCGCATTAACCCTATGTGTCCTGCTACCACAGACACCAAACCACCTAATCCCCTATAAATCCCTTGGGACTTGTATATAAACCCTGTATTATTCTACTATTCTCTATACTATTCTGGTCTATACTCCAGCTGCTTGTTTGCCTGTCCCTCTCAGCTTCGCTTTTCCCTCGTCCAGTCGCCTCAGTCACATTCCAAGAACCTGACGAGCCGCTGTGCTGACATGTTCTCGTTTACATGTGCGATCTTTGCCCCCAGTGTAAATTCGCGGCTGGTACACATTTTTTACGTGTTGTCAGCTATTGCCACCCGGGTGCCCACACGCAGCAACCTGCAGGACCAACATAACTGATCAAGAGCGCAAGCAGGAACTGAAAAGACACCAAGTTACACTTATTTTTGTCAAGCAAGGTCTCTTCCGACTTGCTTCCGATGTAGTCGGAGCTCTCTATGCATGCTGCTAATGTTACAGGTACTGTACTATTACGACCGAAGGTTCAGGTGACGGGTGATGGAGGGTCGTGAATTGAATGAATTTGGTCCCAGTAACGGTGACATTGAGGATTTGAGGCTGAAATAGGCAAGAAAATGGCAAAATTTTCGTTCCGGCATCCGCTGGAGTACCTTATATGGAGATGTGATGGCTGATTTGTCAGAATGAACCTTCAGAAAAATGAACTTATTAGGTTATGGGTGACATGGTGTGAACCTTCGATCGTAATAGTACAGTACACGCGGGCTGATGGCGGCGCGATGGGCCAAGTAGAGCGATGGAGCGATCAAGGAAGTGCAGTGTGAATACGATGGAAATTTCTGCACACGTGGCAACATGGAGGAGGCACACGGGGTAGACTCGCTACCAGTACGTTTTGGTAAGCCATCAGTTGATCACGACAAGCGAGGGGTCAAGGCTTCCTAAAACGACTGGAACATTTGGGCGTGATTTTGGCGGGACCCGCCAAACATGAGTTTGGACTTGGGATTTTGAGGGCTCGAGTCTTCAGAAAAAGTGTAAAAAGTTGTATAGAGAAAGTTGCTCCCTTTAAACTATAAATTGAATGAGCCTAACTTGCTTTTCGACTTTAGGTGAAGGTGCTCAACGTTGTCGGCGCACGGACCAGGTGACGACATCGAGCACCTTCCACCCAAATCCAAAAAACATGTTGGGCTCATTCAATTTAAAATTTGAAAATACACCACTTTCATGCAGACTTTTTACACTTCTTTCACAAGCACTGGTTGAACATTTCGAGTTTTTCACTGAAAAAATTGGTGAAAAACTGCACCGGTTTTTCACACATTTTCAGTACTTTTTGCACTTGAAACCAAGGTGAAAAATGCGAAATAATATTCATGATATTTCCCGTAAGAATAACACCATTATTTTCACCACATTTCCATCCAAGAATGATGGTGAAAAATTCAAAACTTATTTCACCAAAAATTCATGTATATTGACAGGTGAGAATGGGGGTGAAAAAGCCAAAACCTTTTTCATCAAAATTTTCATGTGGAAAAGGGTAACAAAATGAATGATAAACTTTGGTGAAAGGTGATGTAAAACTTGAAATGAAGTAAGAATGTTTTCACACATTTTTCATCATCTTTTGTTTAATACTTTTCACTGAAAAATGTGGTAAACAAGATATGACATGTAGTACCACATTTCTCAACATTAATACAGATGAAAAAGTCAAAATGTTTTCTTATTGTTTTCCGCAGGGAGCGCAGGTGAAAAATGTGAAACAGCATTGAGGAATTCAGATGGAAACATTAAGATATCCTTTTGACATTTTGCGCATGCAATGATGATGAAAAATGTGAAATGACATTCAACAATATTACAAGACAGAAGTTCAAAATTTCCCACTGAACAATCTGTGCAAAATCCAAAACCTTTTTTCACCAATGTTCTCACTAGAAAACCTACCAGAAAAAGTCCTGAGAGGATTTTAATGTTTTCCCCTGATGTTTTGGCGAAACATTGCTGTGACGGTTGAAAGATGCTCATCAGTTTTATCACTGTAAAACTTTAAACACACTAGTTAACCATTTCAGTTTTGGTGAGAAAATTGGTGAAATTCTTCAGTGAAAAAGTTGGTGCAAAGCAATTTGAATTTATGAGTGAAGAAATGAATGAGAAATGTTTTCAAATTTTCACAAGTTTTTTGCCAAAAAAACAGGTGGAAAACCTAAAAGTTTTTTTAGCACTTTTTCATGGAACTATCAGTGAGAAATTTGGTGAGAAATGTTTTGAATTTTTCAGAGGTTTTTTGCTGAAACAGTAGGTGAAACACTTGAAACTCGGCAACAGCGCACCGTGGTGGTGATTCCTGCTTGAACCTTGGCAAAGCAGGGTGTATTTGCGAGAGTTGGTCGAAAACGCATGGCTGTGGTCATTCCCGCTTGAAACTCGGCGAAGCGGAGTGGATTCGCAAGAGTTGGGCAAAACTCGGCAAAAACACACGGCTATGGTGATTCCTGCTTGAAACTCAGCAAAGCAGAGTGGATTTGCGAGAGTTGGGCGATACTCAGCAAAAACGCACGGCTGTGATGATTCCTGTATGAAACTCGGCAAAGCGGAGTGGATTTGCGAGAGCTGGTCGAAAGTCGGCAAAAACACTTGATTTCTGCTTGAAAGTCAGCAAAGCGGAGAGGATTTGCGAAAGTTGGTCAAAACCAGTGGATTTGCAAGTGCTGCGCGAAACTCAGCAAAAATGCATGGCTGTGGTCATTCCTGCTTGAAACTCAGCAAAGCGGAGTGATTTGCGAGAGTTGGGCGAAACTCAGCAAAAACGCACGGCTATGGTGATTCCTGCTTGAAACTCAGCAAAGCAGAGGGGATTCCGAGAGTTGGTCGAAAACGCACGGCTGTGGTGATTCCTGCTGAAACTTGGCAAAGCGGAGTGGATTTGCCACAGTGGTCGATATTCGGCAAAAAAACTTGGCAAAACGAGTGAATTTGCGAGAGTTGGTCGCAACCCAGCAAAAACACACCACGCCGTTCGACACTGGGCAAAGGGAAGTGAATTCGCAAGAGTTAGTTGATATTCGGCAAAAAAACTTGGCAAAGCAGGGTGAATTCGCGACAGTTGGTCGAAACGTGGCAAAAACACACAGCGGCGCTTGCAAATTCTCTCTGCTTTGCCAAGTTTTTTGCTGGGTTTCGACCAACTCTCGCGAATTCACTCCACTTTGCCCAGTGTCAAGCGCCGCAGTGCGTTTTTGCCCAGCTTCGACCAGCTCTTGTGAATCCACTCTGCTTTGCTGAGTTTCAGCAGGAATCACCCCAGCCGCATTTCACCAACTCTCGTGAATCCCCTCCAGAGCCACTTTGACAAGTTTCAAGCAGGAATCACCATAGCCATGTATTTTTGCCGAGTTTCAACCAACTCTCGTGAATCCACTCCGCTTTGCCGAGTTTCAAGAAGAGATCACCACAGCCGTGCGTTTTCGACCAACTCTCGTGAATCCCCTCCGCTTTGCTGAGTTTCAAGCAGGAATCACCATAGCCGTGCGTTTTTGCTGAGTTTCGCCCAACTGTCGCAAATCTACTCCGCTTTGCTGAGTTTCAAGCAGGAATGACCACAGCCATGCATTTTTGCTGAGTTTCGCACAGCACTTGCAAATCCACTGGTTTTGACCAACTTTCCAAATCCTCTCCGCTTTGCTGACTTTCAAGCAGAAATCAAGTGTTTTTGCCGACTTTCGACCAGCTCTCGCAAATCCACTCCGCTTTGCCGAGTTCATACAGGAATCATCACAGCCATGCGTTTTTGCTGAGTATCGCCCAACTCTCGCAAATCCACTCCGCTTTGCTGAGTTTCAAGCAGGAATCACCATAGCCGTGTGTTTTTGCCGAGTTTTTCCCAACTCTGCGAATCCACTCCGCTTTGCCGAGTTTCAAGCGGGAATGACCACAGCCATGCGTTTTCGACCAACTCTCGCAAATACACCCTGCTTTGCCAAGGTTCAAGCAGGAATCACCACCACGGTGCGCTGTTGCCGAGTTTCAAGTGTTTCACCTACTGTTTCAGCAAAAAACCTCTGAAAAATTCAAAACATTTCTCACCAAATTTCTCACTGATAGTTCCATGAAAAAGTGCTAAAAAAACTTTTAGGTTTTCCACCTGTTTTTTTGGCAAAAAACTTGTGAAAATTTGAAAACATTTCTCATTCATTTCTTCACTCATAAATTCGAATTGCTTTGCACCAACTTTTTCACCGAAGAATTTCACCAATTTTCTCACCAAAACTGAAATCTGCAATAGATCTCATTCCTCCTTTCCTGTGCATTGCTATAAGCATATCGCCTCCATCCTCCATCACCCCAGTCCATCACGCATTTGCGTTGAAGTCCCCGTCGCACGCCGAGTGCTGAAGTCCACCGTGCACGCCGAGTGCTCAAATCCACGTCGCGCACACTGTTGTGCTGAAGCCACCGTCGCGCCGAGCTAGCGCTGAAGACCGAGTCCCTGTCGCACACTGTTTGTGCTGAAGCCACGTCCACGTCCCCGACATCGTCCGCATTAGTCCTCCGTCGCCGCCGCCGCATCACCGGAGCCCCCTCACATACCTGATCGGTATCGGAACGTGTTAGACCCACCTCGCACATCACATCTATTCCGAGTGCTCAGGGTGTTGTTGTTCATTCATTGTTCAGCTCCGCTCTCAGTCCCGGAGTAGGTGTATCAATATGATGCTACCTAGCGGGTTACAAAGCACTGCGATGGCGAGTGCGCCTAATTCGAATCCGCTGTTTTATGATCAGTTACTTCGTGCGGACCGTGCCAATTCTGCTCTCGCGGATTAGGCTGCGCCGAGA
>JARKIE010000561.1:0-44408 GCA_029378255.1 Mycena rosella
GGGGCAGGTCGGTACCGGCGCATCAATACCGCAAGGCGACTGCTGGGGCGCTTCGATACCACAAGGCGACTGCTGGGGCGCATTGATACCACAAGGCGAGTGCTGGGCAGGTCGGTACAGCAAGGCTGAGCCACGAAAAGGGCCCCACATGGGGGTGCAAAATTGAAAAATTGGCTGGGCAATGGACGAACCGCCCAGCATCCCCACGGCACACCAGTAGGCATACAAGGGCTGTATAGGGCCCCAAGAAGGCCTCCTAGAAGGGAGGAACCAGGGGGGGCAGCACAAGGTGGGAAAACGGCCCCATGCAGGCCCCAAAATCCCCAAAACGAGCTGGTTATAGGGGACATGTGGGCATGCCCACATGTGCAAATGGTGGGCATGCCCACATGGACAGGTGGGCATATCCATGTTGATGGATACGCCCAATAGGGCTGGTCATATCCATGGATCTGGGACCTATTAGGGCCATCCTCTCATTGGCAGAGTCAGTCCTAGTGAGGGTAGTTTCAGGGTAGCCTGAAGTGTCAAGAGCATGAATGCACATGCAGGATCGTGCCAGAAGCAGTCACAGACTGATGAACTCAACACAGAATCACACCTGTGTAATAAACATACCTTTATTGCAATACTGTACCAAGTTGTATGAGTGAAACGGCCCAGGCAGTGTTACACCTTGAAACTCTGAAACGCCTGCCTTATATGGTAATTGTTGGGCCATCAGTTTCCATAAAAGACAGATTTATAAGCTAAAATGAGCCTCCGTTACACATTACGTTTCACTCATACAACTTGGTACAGTATATACAGTAATCCCTGTGGGCCACATTGCATTATTTGCGGTGAGAGACAGCCAGTGATATGGCCAATAATGCATTATAGGTAATTTTGTATTTGATAAGTAATGCAAAAGAAAGACCATTTGAGAAGTTTGAACCCCCAACTTTGTAGTAACAGAGTATAACACTCTTAACCATTGTACCATATTAGACATATTGACAGTTTTGTGTTCCCACTTAACAGCTAATACCCAGACCTAGGGCAGGCAAGCTGTCCTAGGTCTTCAAAATGGTACTACAATGCTTATTATGTGTTTTGGTGGTGTTTGAAACCCTAACCAACCCTAACCAACCTAACCATCAAATGCTTATAAATCACCTGCAACAGCCTTCTACAATATACCTTGGGACTAAGCCTTAACCACTAACTCTAACCCCTAACCTGGCCCCTAAGGTGAGGCCCAGTGGATGGGGAAACATGCTTATTATGTGTTTTGTGTTTGAAGACTGTATGATCTGACACTATGTGCCCTTACTTTTGGTACAGCTTTTTGGCCTAGTTGGTGAAGGTGCCTCTGAGCCTGGAGTACTTAATTGGTAATCTGATGGTTTTGGGTTCAAACCCTACTATTCATAAGGCCCTCCAGGCACCCCTGTAACCTCCACAGTGCCTCCACATTAACTGTGTTGCCTACAACACCACTGAGAATGCAAATTCACACAGAGTGCAGGATGTAGTGGTGTGCGCTTCGCTGCAGAACTCAGGAATACATGCTGCTCAGGCTTAAGGCTGCACTTAAAGTTTTGGATTTTGTTAATCCTGGATGTTTCCTCACTCTATATTACATACAATGGCCGGACGAGGCCCAGCTGTGTTCGCAGCAATACGAGAAGAGTAAGGCTGTTTTCGAGAGGCCGTAAAAGGAATGAGTCTAGATTCAGGTCAGGAGTTGCCGCAGAGATGAGAAAAGGAAAGCGGTTTTTGAGAGGCCGGAAGAGTAAGGAATCTAGACCTGTCTAGACTCAGCTCGGGACTTGCCGGGGCAAGATGAGAAAAGCAAAGCTGTTTTTAGGAGACTGGAACAGGAAGGAGTCCAGACTCAGGGTCTCGGATCTTGCTGGTGATATTCCAGAAAGGGAAATCCGGAAGATACTGGGACGATTGGAGATTGGATTAGCTGATTGTAGACCTGTTTCCCTAAATTGGTTACAGGAACAGCCTTTTTTTTACCTATAAGGCCTACCCAAACAATAGCCTGGGGTATTGCATTATACAGCCAACCCACTGGCTGTAATTATCTGGAAATAATGATAATGCAATATGCATCCCAGGGATTACTGCAATAATGCATTATTGACACTTCCATTGATGGTCCACCTTCTCGGGATCACCACCGAACACATTCGGGGTGGCCACTCAAGGCTGCTTCATGTTCACCCTTACTTCTCGTGCCTGAGCAGTGCCTCCGATAGGAGCTTCTGCCTGGCAGATCTCTCTAATCTTGTCCTTCACTTCCTTCATTATCTCCAAGGTGTTCACTACCATCCTGGTGGTGGTGTTCCTTTCCTCCTCCATACGGACCATGCTCTTCTACAACTCCATTACGGTCCCCTGTAATCCCATAACCATGGTCTCCAAGGTAGTGCCAGAAGCGTTGATTTTCCACAACTCTTCGGCCATATTCTCCGCATCATCAAGAGATTTGTTGAAGAAGTACCGGGTTCTGTCGTCCAGTCTGTGGGCAATGAACTTGTCAAACTCCACCAGGTTTATGTGTGGCATCTTGTCCAGTCGAGTAGTTGTTTGGGTGATACTATTCTTTTGTCAGCACAGCGGCTTGTCAGGTTCTCGGAACGTGACTGAGCCGACTGGACGAGGGAAAGCAAAGCTGAGTGGGACAAGCAAACAAGCAGCTGGAGTATATAGACCAGAGTAGTATAGAGAGTAGTAGAATAATACAGGGTTTATATACAAGTGCCAAAGGATTTATAGGGGATTAGGAGGTTTGGTGTCTGTGGTAACAGGACACATAGGGTTAATGTAAAATATTAATATTGATCGTTATTCCTACAATTGGGATTTGGAGGGGTTGAGTCCGGAATAACGGAGTTGGACCCCGGGATAACAGAAAAGAATTCCGGATCATGACATAGAACTTCAGCCCAAGGCCCTCCCCAAACAAGTTTAGACTACCCCGATGTCAGCGACGGCCCTTGGGTCAACGGCACCTTGTACTGTGACAGCATCTACAGCTGACTTGCGGCTCGCGACAATTTTCTCACTCTCTATATGATTTCTTTCTGGAAACTCCCCGCAAAGTCCCTCCAAATCATTTTAATTATTCAGTCCATCTACACACATATTAACTGCTACTTTGTGAAATACAGACTTAAAAAGTACAAAGACTCATTGTCAATGCCATCTGTCGGAAAAACCCCTGGAAGCCGATAAGCCGATATCAGGCCTTGTCAAGCTTCAAGGCCCGGGCTTTCTTATCTTGACAGGATAAGATAGACGTTCCAGATAAGACAAGGAGATATTATGCAATGATAAGGCGCGCTAACATTATAAGGCTTAATAATCTTGGGAGTAACTTAAATGCTAAGAGGAAAAATATATTCTTTATTTGATATAGTGTTGTTACAGTTACTGTTTCCAATTACATTTGAAACACGCCCTTTGTGGGTGTCGAACCAGTGACCTCCACATAACTATCATAACTATCAAAGTTATGATCATATAGATATACCAACTGCACCAGGCAGTCATTTATATATGGTAAACTTAGCTCAATACATACGCGACTAGCTCTTCTACGGTTTCCCCCCTAAAAATACAAAGCTATCCAAAAGCCATCTGTGTTCTCGTTCTACGCATATCTAATTCCCACCTCTTCGTTCATTGTACCCATAGCACCTCTACGCGACCTGCAGGAATGCTACGACTCTCTGAGTGACTGCGGCGTGTTTTGAGCTGACTGCACAAGGGCGGCGCGGACACGTTTCTTATGACAAGCACCGTACCATCGCAGGCGGCTGCTTGATAGGCCCTTAATGAGGTAGTTTTCCTTTGGTTGATGAGCTTGCAGTCAACAGTAAAAGAGAGAACACACTTATGTTCCAGGAACATCTTTGATGGGCATCAGCGGCATTGACGCCGGTGGGGACAGGTTTCGTCAGGCGAATGCCAAGGGGTAGCAGTAAGCTTTTGCTACAATTCTAATGGAGAAGGCTGACCTTTATTTCAAGGGATTTGAGCCAGGATTGAAGAAGAAATGACTCACTTTGCCTTGTGCTCAATTCTGATGGCCACCAAGAAACTGGGCATCGTGTGGGCGCATTTGGAAAAATGAACTCCGACATGGGTGGGGACCTAAGGGGCCAATACCAACGAAAAGCCGCATTGTTTAGGTCAAAAGATCTGAGCAAGGATTGAAGGAGTTAACTCACTTTGGGTCCTGGGACACATTTTGATAGCCATAATGAAAGTCGGTCTGGTGCCGACACATTTCGATGGACGGACACGAAACGATACCCGGAGGCTCCTTGGATGGTCCTAATGAACAGGTATTCTGCTTAGCCAAAGAGAATTGGGTAAAAATAAAGGGAAAATGGCTTACTTGTGTCCGGGGGCACAGTTTTGATTACCATCAGGAAATTCGGCATTCCGCGGACACGTTTGACAGGCGAACGTGAGCGGGGACCGGGAGCCGCTTGGAACGTTCCTACGGAAGAGTTCTGGACTTAGTTCAAGAGAATTGGTGAAATAATGAGGTTGAAGGGCAAGATGTACCTGGGCCAACGAGGTCCGTTCGACAGGTGGGTGCCATCTCACTGGTGGCACCCAGCTCTTTGGAGAAACAATAGGACCATGAACGCGGGTGCAATGGGGGCTCTTTCATCCAGCAGCAACCCCGCATGCTTTGTTCCTCTGCCAGTGCCTACAGCTTGGCCATCTGCTGCATGAGGAAGTCCTTGCTCTCACTTGCGAGACTTACTGCCTCCTACTCCTCAAACGCAGTGCTCACTGTGTCTGCATATTTTTCTGCCGGGAGGTGCCTTGCGCGGATGTAACCAACGTTGGTCAACATAGAGGAGCTCGACCTCGATGGTGGAACATTGCCGCATGATGGCCTGGTCTAGCGCGAGGATACGTGCTCGCTCCTGCGGCTCGTAGTGGTGTTCTCGCTGGCAGTGGAATACTCGCCAGGAAAACATAAGAAAAGATATGTTGCGGCGTCACCTTCGGGACCGCTTTGATTGTGCACAAGAGAATGTGCTGCCAGGATCATTGAAAGAGGGTGCAGGCGAGTCGATTGAGGCGCCGTCCCCGGTCCCAGGCCCCGGCCGGTCGAGGTCAGACAAGTTGTCCTCTTCGTCGCTTGAATCAGACAGGATGAAGTCCATATCGACAGACGCATGGTGCGCGTATCGAATCGGCGACGACGAGCGCGAAAGCAAACACTCCTTTCTCCCACGCGGTGCGGCCTAAAATGCGCCGTAGCTACCGTCGTTGGTGTCAAACGAGTCGTACAGATTGAGCTTGTCGGGGTCAAGGTCCCGGGGGTTAGTGTCCGCATCCACATCCACCTTGATCAGCGAGTTCGCAGGTGCCTCTGCTCGTGCTTGCCCCACGGCAATGTGGGCGACGCAAGGATCTACAGCGAGTCCGCAGCCAATCGGGAAACTTCTGCCGTACTGCAGCACTCCCACTCTCCAGATATTCTGCGTGTGTCAGTGCACACCCTGTGAATGCTGGTTCAGCGGCGGAGGCACAGGAGATGGCTGCACAGTAGGCATTGAGCACTGGACTGTGTGGATGCATGCACAGTGAGTGAGGTTCATTAACAGGGAGACAACAGTGGTATGTATGTACTCAGAAGATTGATATATATAGCTACGTCGTACCCGACGGGCACGAGGGACTGCAGCTCAGAGCATCTGTAGGAAAATGGAATTGAATTAGTTCAGAGGCAGCTGCCATGGAAGAATATGCAGATGTCTTTGTTCCGGATAAAGCAGACAACATGGATCGATGCGGCTGCAGGGTGGGTAAGGATACAGTGATTGCTGCGCAAATGTCACACACCGGACGGGGTGACCATGTCGAGGCTCCCCTCGAGGATGAGCCCGTCGGCTCTGCGACGGTGGCACCCCTGAGCATGCTGACATGCCATACGGTCTGGCCGAGTGAGTGCGAGTAGATTTTTAGGGCAAGAAACACACCATTTCATCAAGGAAAGTGCAGATCTTGACCTGACACCCTCCTCCTGGATGATATAGTTGATGTGGAAATGGGTGTAGACTGGCGTATTTTGTATTGTGCAATCCCTCCTTGCCCACAATCTTCCCCTGCGCTGAAAAGAAGATTGAGTGGCATTCATGTATAGACAGGACAACTTGACAAGCACGTACATTGTTCAGACAATTCAGGGGACATATTCCATTCACCTTGGCCTGAGGGGTCAGGGAGACTTGTGTGCAAAGTATACAAAGGATGCACCAGCCCAGCTTGTGTTGCACGGTCAAGGCGGGCATTTCGGCAATGAGCCACTGGCAGTGTCACTTTGCACAGGCGAGATGCCGGGGACAATGTGGCAGACTCCATAGTTCACGGACAAAGATAGTAGAATGGGTCTGGGTAGGATTTGCCATGAGAGAGATGGCAGAGGAAAGGGTTTCCAGTGAGGAGACCGTCCGTCATGGTGGCAAATCAGAGGAGAACGCGGACACGTGACTAACTCTCAATCTCACATAGAACATTGACCTCAATCACACTTCAATTCAAAGCTGTCGCGCTCTGTTTCATGGCTCCAGATGGCAAGGTGCCTATAGACACTGTCCTGGTCGTGACCTCCCACAGCCTGTTGAATCATGAACTCGCGTGTGGTGCTGAAATCGGCGACAAGAAAAACACTAGATTTGCGGAACAACTGAGGGCAGAACAACATAGGTTCCACCCGAACAGCCTCTCACATTTATGAAGAACATTGTACAGGTCGAGCTGAGCATGCACAACTCGATACCCGGTTCGCAGCTCAAGTTGCATTGTACATGTGCTTCCGATATATAATAATACGAAGCTTCAGCTGAAAAGTTTGTACCCAAGGAGAGCGTAGATAGAATTTCATTAGATTATTAGCTGGTACAAAGCTTGTAGGAAGCGTGACAGTTTGAGCAGAGATTGTCCTACATCTTGGGGCCATCACATTCTGGCTTTCGGTTGTGGCAGGCATCGCACGCGCTGTCAATCTTGCATCGAAGGGAGGCCGTCTTCGTACGCGATGTTGAACTGCAATTTAGTCCAAAACCACGATGATGTACGATGGCAGCTATTGTAACAGCTCGTACAAGAAGACAACGTCCCAACCATTTTTTCCATTGTCTTATGCCCCGTGACACTGTTGTCGATGCAACGCCGCGCCTGCGTCGAGAGAGGGTGAGCGAGTACACCACAGCTTGGCGGAAAATACCATATACAGTACAGACAAATGTGTCAGTAGTCAGTTATCACACAGCACAGAGACAATGTACCCTGTATAATGATAGCGTGTTCACGGACTGTACCGATACCCCACCTGTGCATGGCATTCATGATTCGGGCCAACACATTTGAACCTGCAGCAACCCAGTCAAGTGTAAGAATCCCACAAGGCTACCCACTCGATCAAATATAGCGCAGGAGAACTGTGACATAGCTGAGGAAGCTTGAGAGAAGGTACCAAGAATGCCGGAAGTGCTCAGGTACAGGTAGCGGTCGACAGCGGGCAGGGAGCCGTGCGTATTAAACAAGTCCATATACGTGACACTGAGAGTATTCAGGAGATGTATGGTGGTATACATCGACGGTGAAAGGCATTGGTACGACGAGAAGTACGCTGGACGACCATGAGAGAGGACAGCGGGAGCGCAGGATTATCCTGCCAGATAACCGAGGCCGGCAGCCGAATAAGTGCCGTATAATGCCGCCGGCTCCCTTATATGATCCTTATCATGCCGTGAGATTATGAGGCTATTTTCATTTTTCCGACATCAGCACCTGCAAATGACATGCGCTTGACACATGTCAAAAAGACATGTGCCAGCCTTTGCCCCCAGTGCTATCTTTTAGTATAGTTTTTTTCTAACTAAAATTTGGGCCCACTAAAAGAACAACCTGATTCTGGCCGGTTTTTTGCTGACTATTAGTGGCGGGAGGGAAAAGCTGGAGGGAAAGTCCGGCGGACTGTCCGCCATCACACCCATAGTACCGTAGTTATGCAATAGAGGCCGTCGGAATGCGGGAGGCGGTTCAGTGGATTCCCAGTGTATAGGATTCCCAGTCCAGGCATATTACAGCACATTTCCTCGAGCAGTATGATACTCTGTCGGGCCGGATTCAAAGTCCACGGCTTTTATTCAACGGGCGCGGTAGAGACGATTTGATCGGTTCAGATGGTGCGAAAAGGTGTTCAACAACATTAGAGTGGTTGACGGAACATGACGAGAATCAGGCCTAGACCCTGCTAAACTAAACATTGCCGCCAAAAAAAAAAATTAGTGTCCATCGCCCATCAGAATACAGGGACTCGTAAGTTGGATTCTACCGTGTACGTCCTCTATAAAAGCTTCGCCAACGGCTCGATAACCATGCCCATCTGGGCCCGCACAACAATCAGATCTCCAACAAATGAGAGAAAAGGAATGCAAACGCACTTTCTTAACTACGCGCGGGAGCGTCCCGCGCTGGAATCCAACGCGCGTATTCCACTCGGCGCCGAGCGGCGCCTCCATACTGCGCTCGTACTGCGCGCGGCTCGTGAACGGGTACGGCAGGTCCGCAACCTGGTACTTCGCCGCCTTCTTGTCGCGCTTCTCCGAGATGATGACGTGCGCCTTGCCGTGGTCCGCGCGCGCGGCGGGCGCGATGCCCGGAACGTGCTTTAGGAGGTGTGGCTTAGGTTTGCTCGCGTGTTTACGCGTCGCGGGGCCGCCCCAAGCGCCCTGGTGTGGGGGGTTACTAAGGACGAGCCAAGAAGGGCGAAAGGAAGAGACGCACCCATCCAGGGAGCGTGGTGTCCACCACCCGCGGCGCGTCGGATGCGATCTCGCGGCGCTTCGCGTCTTCGAAATCCTGTACAACAATATCAGCCAAAGCAGCGGAGGGGTCAGCACCGTGTATACGCACTCGGACGACGTTGTCGCCGGCAAACGCCAGCGCGACGAGGTCCCGCTGCTCGAACGCCTTGACCGCCTTGCCCTTTCCCTTCTGCTTCTTGAGTACGAGCGCCGTCTCCTGCGCGTCGACCTCGCTGTTCGCGTCATCGTCTTCCCCCTGGTTCGCCTCGCCGTCATCCCCAAGGACCTTCCCGACTTCGATCTCCACAACCCCGTCGTCGCGCGCCGCGGCGACGGCGCTCTTGCCGAGCTTCGTCCCGTCCTTGGCGAGCCGGTGTCGCGCCTTGTCCGCGGCCTTGCTGTCCTTACTCACTATCACCGCGTTCTTTGCACGCGGCGCCTTGGGCCCGGAGGACGACGTCGCAGCGAGCCAGGGGTTCGCTCGTCCTCGGTTGCTTGTGGGCGGAGGAGAGCAGCGGCCGCACGCGCGCGGGTGCGGGCGCGGGAGCCGGCGAGGGGGAGCGCGCTGTAGTCGTAGGTGCAGTTATAAACCCACCCGGAACCTACGAGAAATATGAACAACGGAGAAAGGATGGATGAATGGAGGCATGGATACAACCACGGTCGTCCCAGGCCTCAACGTAACCCGTCCCCCCGTTCGCTGGGTGATTACCCCGGCAGCGGTGTCCCCTTCCTCGTCCCCGCTCTCCTCCCCACCTATCCCCATCTCCTTCACGAAATCGTCAGCGTCGCGGCCCGCCTCTGCCTCCCGCCTTGCTATCCCGTCCCGCATGAACTTCATCCCAAAGACACCTTTCGCCACCTCCCCCTCCCCGTCCTTGTCGTTCACCCCGTCCTTGAGCATCCGCAGCTCGTCGAACGCCCTGCGCCGCACCCGCGCCTCCCCATCTGCACCGTCCGCACCGTCGTCTGCGTCGTCCTCCGAGTCGGAGTCGGACTCCTGCGAATCGTCCCCCTCCCCGCGAATAAGCCGCGCAAGCCGCTCCCCGCGCTCCAGCTCCCGCTCCATCGCCCTCCGCCCACCCAGCACCTCCCCGTCCCCCTCCCCATCCATAAGATCATCCTCAGCCTCCCCCTGCACCCGCGCGCGATTCCACCCCGCATTCCTCTTCACGCGCATCCCAGCCCGCACGCGCGCGCGGTCGACCTCGCGCTGCATCGCGTCCTCCTCGCCTCCCTCCCTCTCCTCCCCCGCGACGCCGGCCCGCTCCTTTCTCCCTCGCGCGATCTTGCGATACACCTTACTTTTGATCTTCGCGACCCGTCTCGCCTTTGCCTCCCCGCGGAACGCCAGCTCGCGCATCATGCGCAGCTCGCCCCGTCGCCGCGCGACCTCCGCGGGGTCGAGCGTCGCGGCGAGTAGCGTGTTCTCGGTGCGCTGCACGTCCGCGTCTTGTGCAAGGTGCGCGGCGTTCAGGAGGCGCGCGACGCCCGTCTCCAGTTCGGTGCGCGGCTGTAAAACGATTAGATTAGATTAGCATGGGCCAAAAAATAATTGAAAAAATGAAAGATGAATGACAAATGGAGAAGGAGTAGGACGCACGGTGAACGTCGCAGCGAGCGCCGCGCTCGAGGGTCGCCCCAGTCGCTCCTGGGCCGCGCCTTGCAACGGGAAGCTGAGATGCTCCGCCTCGCGAATGCGCTTCATACTGGGCGTCCACTTGTCCACCTCCTCCTTGGTCGCCTCGTACGCCGCCTCGCGATCCACGCGCGCCTGCGTGCGCAGCGGGAGGGGCGCAGGAAGCGCGCCACCGCCCACAGGCTTCACTTTCTTGCCAGATTTTGATTTCGCCTTGTCCTTCTCCTTGGATGACGCAGAAGGCGCAGCCGCGAGGCTCTTCTGCACGCCGGGGAGCGGGGCGGCGAGCGGCGCGAGGAGGTCCGCGAGCGAGAGCTTGCTGCCGCCGACGCCGCCGCCCGCGCTGACATGGAACTCGCCCTCCGCACCGGCCTGCGTGCGCTCCGCCAGCGCGGGGCGCAATGCGCGCTTCTTGCGGGGGGCGCTGGCGTCCGCGTCCGCAGGCGCCTTTCGTTTTGCGGATGGAGGGGGGACGGAGGCGCCGGCGGGGAGGCTAGAGATGAGGGCGTGCAGCGCGGTGAGGGCGGCGGGGGAGGTGTCGATGTCGTCGTAGTCCGGGGACGCTTTAAGTCATCGTCCGATTCGGAGCCTTCGTCTTGGTCTTCGTCAGATGCTACCTGCTCATCGTCCGGTCGTCCGAGTTTAGGTCCTCTTCATTGACAGCGTCCCGGAGGGGTATTGGGTTTTTGTGGGCGGGACGGCCTCCGCGTCCGAGTCTTCGTTGTACACCTCACCCTTGCCATCCAGCACGTCCAATATGTCGATGTAAGTGTCCGAATCGAGGTCTTCTTCATCTTCCTCCGAGTTCGCGCCCGCATCGTCTACCCCGCCCATGGCAACGTCCGCATCTTCGTTGAGATCCACGTCCGCGAACCGCACCGCGCGCGCCTTGGTCTTCTTATTTTTTTTCGGCGCATTTTTCTGCACGCGTAATGAAAATGTGAGCGGACACACGAGACGGAATAAATAAAATACGCACCCGTCCAAAGACGCCCGCAAAGCCATCCGCGTCACCGTCGACGTCCTCGAAAGCTGCGTCGCTGTCGATCTCCTCGTCGTCCCCGCTCTCAATCGTATCGCCCTCGCCCATCAACCGCGGCGCGCGCTCCTCCCCGTCCTCGTCCTCCGAATCCCCCCGGTGCCGGTCGTCCTCCGCGCCGTCCTCGCCGAGATCGTACTCGAGCTCGAGCGTCTCGCGGCGCGGCTTCTTCCCCCCTTGCCCTTGCCCTTCCGCCTGTCGTCGTCGCCCTCGACAAGCTCATACACATCCTCGACACGCGCGGCCGGCGCTTTTGTGCTCCGGCGCTTAAGGTATCCTGCCGCGTTGGCTTTTGCGCGGGCGTCCGGGGTTCGGGTGGGCTTGGAGGTCGAGGGGCGGCTGGACCGAGCCATGGTGGTGATCGAGCGGAAAATTTTGTTGTCCCCTTTTGGATGTGTGCTTGGGTTAGGGTTCGGATCATTTTTAACTTGGTCGGAGCGACACCATTTTATCGTCCCAGCCTCCTGAGCGCTGAGCGCCAGACCACAATCCAATTTAAAATTTAAAACTGCGCCCAACGGATTTTGCGCTGGGAATTCCGCCACCAAAGAGCTTCTTGCGCCTCCTGGAACTCGGTGCACGCACCTGTGTCTATTTCTACATACTGGGCGAAGCTGAAGGCGCTTACTCGTGTGTTTTGTGGCGCTCGACAGAACTGCTTCTTGTAGGATAAGGCGTTCTGGGCTGAAGCAGGCTCCTTCGGCGGGCGGACGGTGGCAGTTAGCTTGAGGCGGTCGATGAAGCAGATGCGACACGCAGACACAGAACCAACGAGCGGGTACATACTGCAATGAATGGGTCCATTGGTATTACAGTGATATCGAATTTAAGATGGATTGGACGAGCGGCGAATAATAAGCTTAGGGACCGGGATTTAGCGAGCAGAAGTGTATGTACGGGCGGGCGGGCAGCGCGGATATGTGACGGTCAGAAGGGCTCGCGGACAGGACAGGCGCGACCGCGGATGTACAGGTGCTCCTCATGAGCAGCACCCGGCGGCGGGCGCGGCCGCGGCGGGCGCGCCGATGCGGACGCCCTCTTTGGAGGGGGCGCCGCCTGCGCCGGCGTCGCCACCTTGGGAGTCGATGAGGCGGGCTTTGATGTCCCTGCGTGCGTGTTAGGTGGGGTGCGACGTGGGGAGAGAGATGAGGGAGAATGCCTGCGGCGTGGAGGGTCGCGCGAATGAGTATACCTGCGGCGCTGCTCGGCTACCTAATGGTGGCCTCGAGGGCCTGCGGCGCACTCGACCGCCCAACGGCGGCCTCAGCGGGAGGCAGGAAGGGATTGCTTGCGGCGCTCTCGGCAAGAATGCCTGCGGCGCGGGCAACTCGACCGCGGACAGGAAGCGATTGCCTGCGGCGCTGTCGACCGCCTAACGGCGGTCTCCTTTGCCCGTGGCACTCTCGGCCACCTGACGGTGACCTCGGGAAGACGGTCCTACTCACCTCGCAAGCGTAAAGAAAGCCTCCTCCACACCCTCATTGACCTTTGCCGATGTCTCCATAAACTTAATGCCGAGCTCTGCGGCGAGCTCGCGGCCCTGCGCCTCCGTGACGGCCTTCTTGTCGGTCCAGTCTGACTTGTTCCCGATGAGGATCTTGTTGACGCCCTCGGAGGCGTGCTGCTCGATGTTGGCGTGCCAGGTGCGGATGTCTGCGGAAGTGCGAGTGGTCAGCGGTGAGTGAGTGGCATTGGGCGAGGGCGCGCACTGTTGAAGGAGCGCTCGTCTGTGACGTCGTAGACGAGCAGGATGCCCATGGCGCCGCGGTAGTACGCGGTCGTGATCGTCCGGAAGCGCTCCTGGCCGGCTGTGTCCCACTGCGCAACAATAAGGGTACGATATATATTCAGCCAGACGAGGACGCACGATCTGGAGCTTGATGCGGCGGCCGTCGAGCTCAATGGTGCGGATCTTGAAGTCGATGCCGATGGTGGTTATGAAGGACGGGGTCCATGCGTCGTCGCAGAACCGCAGCAGCAGACACGATTTGCCGACGCCCGAGTCGCCAATCAGGAGCAGCTGCGAGCGGGGGGTCAGCCGGGGACGACGAACGATGCAGCGAGCACACTGCGGACCTTGATGAGGAAGTCGTAATGGGGGGACATGGTGGTGAGGAGGAGAGACGCTGCAGATTGTGTTGATACGTGTATCCACAACACTTGGATCCACTTCAAGCACTTGCCAGCAAGCACTCATCAAGACAAGAGAGGATACAAGACCTGCTGGCGATTGGCGCTGCTGGACCTTGGGGACTACTTGACGACTCCCTCTGCTTTCAAGTTCCTCAGATTTAGGATTTACATTATGCTCTTTCCTCTGGTCTAGTCTCTTGGTCTATTAGCTTCTGGGTATTGGCTGTATGTATCCTAGTGAACGTGTGTGGAACGAATACCTTTTCAAGAGGTCCAACCAAATTTCTGACGGTGTTCGCAGGCCGGGGATCCTCGTCGGTTAGAATTGGGCTGGAACTGCTGCTGCTGGGTGCGTCCACTACCTACCCTCTTTAACAATTCAAGGACCTTTTTGCGCTCCAGGGTTACTTGGAATATCGATAGTCAGATCTCGACTTGATTTGAATACAAACTTTCACCGGCGCCAGCGGACGCCACACAATTCTTAGACTGCTTCCGGGAGACTCTGAATCGGAGGCGGTCCGTGGATCGTCCACTGCTTCCAGGCTAGTCCATAATTGTGCAAACGATTAGATGTAAAGTAGTCCGCCAATATTCATTTATTCTCGTTCAACCTCGAACGCTGAGGGGGCGTGAAAATAATTATGCGACGCGGGTAATGGATCGCGCTCAAGGGGTGAAATGGAAGGCGCGGCGTCGACACGGCACCGCATATAAATGGATAGCTTTAGAAATGTTTGGCATCCCCGCTCTTACCTTTACCTCCACCACCACACCCACATAATCTGCAATGGAAGACGAGGTTGCTGCTCTTGTGCGTGCCCGCCGCCGTCGATGCGTACCGCCCCTGACTCTGTGCTAGGTTCTCGATAATGGCTCCGGCATGTGCAAGGCTGGCTGTATGTTTCTCGCCGTCTCACTGATGACTCCGTACTGACCACAGCTGGCAGTCGCTGGTACGTCTCCAAGCGGGCGCTCTCGCTGCGTGTGTGCTCATTCTGCTAGGCGATGATGCGCCCCGCGCCGTGTTCCCGTACGTGCGTCCCCGAGGCTGTGTGTTGCTAGGTGCTGATGATGCCGCGCAGCTCGATTGTCGGCCGGCCCCGCCACCAGGGTGTCATGGTCGGCATGGGCCAGAAGGACTCCTACGTCGGGTGCGTTTCTACAAGACATCGCGTATATCGGCGCTTACCCCGCGCAGCGACGAGGCCCAGTCGAAGCGCGGCATCCTCACGCTCAAGTACCCCATCGAGCACGGCATCGTGACCAACTGGGACGACATGGAGAAGATCTGGCACCACACCTTCTACAACGAGCTGCGCGTCGCGCCCGAGGAGCACCCCGTGCTGCTCACCGAGGCCCCGCTCAACCCCAAGGCGAACCGCGAGAAGATGACCCAGATCATGTTCGAGACGTTCAACGTCCCCGCGTTCTACGTGTCCATCCAGGCCGTGCTCTCGCTCTACGCCTCGGGCCGCACGACCGGTATCGTGCTCGACTCGGGCGACGGTGTCAGCCACACGGTGCCCATCTACGAGGGTTTCTCGCTCCCGCACGCGATCCTCCGGCTCGACCTCGCCGGGCGCGACCTCACGGACTTTCTCATCAAGAACCTCACCGAGCGCGGGTACCCGTTCACCACCACCGCGGAGCGCGAAATCGTCCGCGACATCAAGGAGAAGCTGTGCTACGTCGCGCTCGACTTTGAGCAGGAGCTGCAGACTGCCGCGCAGTCGTCCGCGCTCGAGAAGAGCTACGAGTTGCCTGATGGGCAGGTCATCACTATTGGCAACGAGCGGTGCGTGCGGCGGCTTTGGGCGTTGCGACGCGGCTCACACAGTGCAGGTTCCGCGCGCCCGAGGCGCTCTTCCAGCCCGCGTTCCTTGGGCTCGAGGCCGCGGGTATCCACGAGACGACGTGAGTCACCTCCGCGCGCCCATGCGCAGTCCCCGTCACCCTGACGCATCCTGACGCGCGGCATAGCTTCAACTCGATCTTCAAGTGCGACCTCGACATCCGGCGTGACCTGTACGGCAACGTCGTGCTCTCGGGCGGGACGACCATGTTCCCCGGCATCGCGGACCGCATGCAGAAGGAGCTGACGTCGCTGTCGCCCGCGAGCATGAAGGTCAAGATCGTCGCGCCGCCCGAGCGCAAGTACTCGGTGTGGATCGGCGGGTCGATCTTGGCCAGTTTGAGCACGTTCCAGAATCTCTGGTGCTCGAAGCAGGAGTATGACGAGAGTGGGCCGGGGATTGTGCATCGCAGTGAGTATTTTCCGTTCCCAAGTAAGATGAGCGGGTGGCTGATAAAGGACAGAGTGTTTCTAGGGTGGAAAGCGGACGGGGGAGTAATTGTTGGTGGCTACGAATTCGAAACGAAAATAAACGGTTCTTTTATGGCGTGCGCGTCTTGTTATTTTATTTCTTTGTGTAATTGGGCCGTGGCGCAATTACGATTTTTGTGCATGTTCCGAGCGCTCGGATTCGCGTTCCTTATTTTATTTCACGCCGAGAAAGGAAATTCACAGAGCGGTTGTTTGGCAGAGGCGCGTGGAAATAACCGAGGCTTACGCCACGTCCTCGTCCGTGTACACGCGTCTTCCGCACCGCGTCGTCTACCCAGCCCAAGCCTTCTGCTGCTTCATCCTCAAGCAGCTCGAACTTGCCCGTCTTTGCTAGCTCTTCTGTCTTTGCGTCTACTCGATGTCTGCCGCCGCGCGCGCAGAAGCACGCCGCAAGGCGATCCTCAGCCGCGGGACCGACCGGCTGGCGAAGCTCACGACCTCGGGGCGCGGGGAGGACTCGGCGGTGTATGCGCCGGCGGGTGCGTAGCTGCTGCTTTGCTTTGTGGATTTTCGTTGTTCGGAGAAGCTGACGTATTAATTTATTTGGGTAGCTGCCGCGGATCCGCCGCTGCCTAGTTTTGCACCAACGACTACTACTGCTACTGCGAGTGCGAATGGCGGGGGGGAGGTGCCGCCGCGCGTGCGTTCGCGCGTGCCGTCTCGGGCGAATGCGGGGGCCGCAGGGCAGGCGAATGCGAGCGAGGCGAACCCGTTTGGGATGCCGGACCCGTCGGCGTGGTCGGCGGAGCAGCAGACGCAGTTCTTGCAGGCGCTGATGGGGGGCGGCCCGCCACCGGCTGGGGGCGCGGGGGAGGCGGGGCCGTTTGGTGCGGGGAATAATCCGTTCGCGGCGCTGATGGGGCCCGGGATGGGTGCGGGTGCGGGTGCGGGTATGGGTATGGGGGGCGGGATGGGGAATGGGAATGGTGGGGGGAGCCCGTTTGCGCAGATGGGCGCGGGCGCGGAGGGGGAGAATCCGTTTGCGGGGATGGGGATGGGGGAGAATAATCCGTTTGCTGCGATGATGGGCGCCGCGGGGGCGGGGGGTCCTGGCGTGGGTATGGGCAAGGCGCCGGAGGTGGCCGCGCCGAAGACGCGCGCCCAGCGGCTCATGCCCGCGCTGCACCTCGTCGCGGTGTGGGCCTTGCTCGCGTTTTTCGTCGTCGTGCGCGAGCCGGCAGGGGCGGGGGCGGACGAGCGTGGGGGCGCGTGGCGGTGGCGGCAGCTTGCGGGGGACGCGCAGGGACGGCTTGCGGGGCTTGCGGGCGCGTGGAGCGTGCAGGCTGTGGTGCGTTGAGCGCTTTCTTTCTTTTTGGAGGAGCTGATGGGAGGCCGTTAGCCATTCTTCTGGGCGTTCGTGACGCTCGAGCTCGCGCTGCACTCGCTACGCATATTCTCCGGCTTCGTGAGTCCCTTGTCTGTGCGTATCTTAATACATGCTAACGCCCCCGCAGGACGCGTTTCGCCCGCCAATGCTGCTTGCGCTCGCGCTGCCGCACCTCCCGCCGCCGATACCTGCGGTGATCGTGCACGGCATGAAGTACCTGCAGATGGGGTCGCTGTTTCTGGATGATGTGGCGGCGGTGGTTGTGGGCATCGGGCTTGTCATTTGGTTCGCGACGTGGCGCGCGGCGTAGAGTTCTGTGTCCGTACTTCGTCTTAATCATTTAAAATTCTGGCGGGCGGGGTGGGCTGCTAAGCCGATAAGTCACCTATCTTCTTGCGCGACACATGCGTTCGCTGATTCGTGCGTAACTCGGTTTCGGTCTTTCCGCTCGTACTGCAACAGGGTAAGCGAATTTATTCCAGGGCTCACGCTGTCGGCATCCCGCAATGTGATCGCACCGGAATCGGACGACGGATCCGCCCCGCCTTCAGGCAATTTTGGACAAACGCGACCTCAATCCGAGCTGCTTCCAAACGCCAATTCGACCCCCGAATTCGAAGGTTACACAATGCATATTCTGTCCTTCCTGATCCAGAGGCTGGGAGTGTCTGGCTGTTTCTGTATTTTTGTTTTTGTTTTGGCGCAGAATCAACGCAGAATAGACTCGCAACGCCCACTACACGGGCTTGTGGATGCGCGATCCACGGAGACCCAGCTCGCCCTGGATATTCCGAGACTTACAGCACCTCAAACTCCCTCCATCCAAAAACGCACGATGCCACTAATTAGGTTGTCGATTTGCGCGGACATCGTCTTCCATGTGGCATATGCGTCATGTGTCTTCCACTCAGTTCCCGAAGCCCCCTTACGCTGTCAGTATCCATATCTACACCCGCAGAAGCGATCGCACCGGATCCGCCCTTCGCCGCCTTGTGCCAAATGAGGCAATTCTAATTTTTGCCCTTGAAGTGCCTTCCAAATTCCAAACGCGGCCCCAATCCGAGCTGCTTCTAAACGCCAATTCGACTAGCATACTACTTCATTTCGATCCAGACGGGAGCCTCCGAGCAATCTCAAGCGAGCTGTTTTACTGCAGAATCGACTAGGACTCGGAGGAGGTGTGGGGTGGCTCGGAATGCCATGTGCTTTCTTAAATGCGACACGGCGTTCGCAGCGCGGAGATTCGCGTCAGTGTTTCGAGATTTTCAGCAACCCAAGGTCCATCCAGCAACATTGAATAGATTGTCGATTCGATTCGCGCGGACGCTGTCTCCCACTCCTGAGTCCTAACGCCGCACTTAAAGTCCCCCGGCCCCCACTGTCATCCCAAGCTCTCCGCTGATTGGCATCCTTGTGCCGGATCAGGCACCCTCGAACATACTTCTCCAACTCGGGCGGTGCGCGCCTAAACACAAAAACCAACGCAAAACTCCGCGCGGTAGAGCGCAACGCTATTTAAAGCAGATTGAACGCGGGTGCGTTTAATTAAACAAAATGGCGCGCAGCGGTTTCATTTTCGCAAAGGACAGAGGGAGCTTGGAGGTATCTGGCGGGGCCGGGAGGTTCTGAGCGGTGATCTACGGGCTGTTAAAGTGCGGAGCGACCAGCGTCGCCACGACACATTCTCTGCGCCGCCACCGAATAATATATTTGCAACACATCGGCGAGCCCGAGTCAAGCCACGCCCGGTACACAAGAACTCGAAGTCTCGAACTCCCTCCTTCCAAAACAGTAATCATCGTTAGTAAGTTGTCGATTCGCGCGGGCTCTCTTAACGCTGTGCCTGAAATCCAGCTTCCGGGCCTTCACGCTGTCAGCGCCATCCCGCACTACAGGCGGTTGCATTGGGCCTCAATAGTTCTCCGTCAATTGGAACCTGGTAGGACGCATTGTGCCGGATGGGCCAATTCCGAGTCCGCACTTACTTCCACCGCCAACATGAGGGGGAGTCAAAGCGGTCAGCGCCCGCCGATTCTCGTTCGATTCTGACATCGGTCCGATTCTGGCGGCAGAATCGGAATTAGGTTTGACCCCCCTCCAGTTCAACTCTGATTCTTACTTCGATTCAGAGCATCAATGGCAGTGAGAAAACACCAGCCGAGTGTTCTAATAGTAAGATAAATGCTTACCTTGACACACAACTACAGAAATGTGTGCTGTCTCGCTCTGAAAGTCTCTTGTTTTATAGTTTGCCTATTGAATTATCGGGCTCCAACTCTATGACTCCAACTGGGTCTTTGTCTTGCCTTGGTCCTGCACAGTTTACAGAATGTTGCAGCCAAAGAGCTAGCAGAACAAAAAAGAATATGTGGGCGGATGTTCAGAGCAGGCTCGAGGAGTTTAGGGCGGGCATCAATTCTCGTGTCGACGAGAATCAAAGCCGATTCTGATGCAGTTCCTCCTCCGGAGGAGGAACAGCGATTCTGACCGATGTTGGGATGACACCGATTCTCGACCGATTCTTGGCATCAAAATCAACATCAGAATCGAAATCAGAATCGGCCGAGAATTGGTGCAGCCTGACCGCTTTGACTTCCCCTATTAGCAGAAATGCGGCTGTGTTCAAGTAAACAAAATGGCGCAGCGGTTTCATTTTCGCAGAGGCTATTCGATGCAGAGGGATCTGATGGGGCCGGGAGGTTCTGAGCGGTGAGCTATGGGTTGTTTTCGGTATTATTTCTAGGGACAGGTGCGGGGCGACCAGCGTCACTACGACACATTCTCAGCGCCACCGTCGGATAATATATTGGCAACCCATCGGCGAGCCCGAGTCAAGCCGCGCCCGGTACACAAGAACTCAGTCTCGAATCCTTCCTTCCAAAAACAGTGATCATCGTTAAGTTGTCGATTCGCGCGGCCCTCTCCTAACGCCGTGCCTGAAATCCAGCGCCCAGCTTCCGGGCCCTCACACTGTCAATCCCATCCCGCACTGCAGGCGGTTGCATTGAGCCTCAATGATTCTCCGTCAATTGGAACCTGACAGGACGCATTGTGCCGGATGGGGCAATTCCGAGAGTTACTTCCACCCCCAATCCGACCCCAATTCGACGGTACCGCCCTGTCTGGCAGACGCAGGGAGCCCTCGCGTGGGGACTGGGATATTTAAACCTTCAATTTCTGGGGTCCGCAGAATAGCACAGGTGCGGCGCCACGCGCTTCATTAAATAGTAAATATGCGATGGCACCACCGTGACGTCGCTCGCCCCCCGGTGCTCCAAGATTTGCACCCTCACGCTGTCATCTACGCGACTTTATAGATCCAGAAAGAAGCGCTGCCACGGGCCACGGGCCCCCGCCACTTCCCCGTCGCCCTTGTTCCGGATTAGGCAACCTTCTTACGAACGTACTTGCCTTTAACTTACCTCCCGAGCCGAGCCGAGATTCAACTTGACTCATCGCGGCCCTGGGGGCTATTCGAAACACGGGAATAAATTCAATTTTTAGAGCCCAGATTCCGATTCCCGATTCCTCTCGGCCAGACGCAACGCCGTTCATTTTCGCAGGACTATACGATACACAGGGGGGGGGAGTTCGCTACACTGTACTATACACATCTATGTACCGGGTGGGAATGAGGTAGGGGGCAGCGCGACAGGGAGCGATAGCAGAACAGAACAAAGCAGAACAGAGCGGGGGGGGACGTAATTTATAGAAGACAGATTATTATGTGGCGGGTAGCGTAGGTGGGGTGGGCATGGGCATCCAATCATGGGCGGGCGGGCGTAAAAACACATAAGGGAGAGCGAGGAGAGCGAGGAAAGCGAGGAAAGCACACGAGGAGGGGAGGAGAAGAGAAAGGAAGGAAGGAAGGAAGGAAGGAAACGGAAATTCGAGTCGATCGAATGTTAGGGCATGAAGGGTCATTATAATGCGCTTTTCGGCGGCGGGCTGTGCAAAAAGGCGGGTTAGCGGTGCGCAAAGGCGGAAAGAAAGGGGGGACTCACGCCGTGAAACTAAGGAGCGTGGTCGTGATAAACGGAGGGATTAGCACAGCGTGCGCCCGCGCACCCACGCCTTGCGCCCGTACTTGGGGCGCTTCTCCGCGACGTCGTCCTCGCTTTGAGTCTTGCGCTTCCCACTGCTACTGCCGGAGCCAGAGAGCACCGGCACGGGGCCCCCGATCGCGATCATCTCGCTGTCAGCCTGCGCCCACAACACGTCAGCATTCGGTGCGTGGGGAGCGAGTGTGAGACTTACGGGCGTCGCGGGGCCGGAGGAGTTCGAGGCGGAGGACTCGGACTCGGAAGACGACGACGACGACGAGGCGTAGCTGGCCACCGAGGACACCGAGCCGACGTAGTCCGCCGCACCCGAGGCGGGGTACCCAAGCTCCCAGTTCGCGAACACGTCTTCGTCGTCGTCGTTAAAGGGCACGTCGGGCACCACGGGCGGGTCGGCGGCGGCGGGCGGTAGGGGCGCGCGGCGCGGCGCGAGCGTGAAGAGCGGGTCGTCCGGCGTGAGCGAGAAGCGCGACGTCGGGCCGCGCCAGTGGTTGTTCTGCTCGCGCAGGACCGTCGGCGCCACCGCGGGGGTGCTGCCAGTGTAGCCTCCACTTCCGCTTGCGGGCCCGCAGTTGACGGGAACGGGCACGTCCGGCCGCGCGCGGGGGACGACGAGGCGCAGCGCGGGGCGGGCCCTGCGAGCCGGCGGTGCGGGCGGGGGGGACGGCGCGGAGTCGATGACGGGCAGGGGGACGACGGAGACGGAGCGCGGGTCGCACTTGGCGGCGGCGCGGGTGTTGACCGCGAGCCCGAGCCTCTGCGCGCGCGTGCGCGCGCGGGGGGGGTGCACGAGCTTGGTGATTATGGCGGCGCGCGCGGCGGTGGCGACGGCGCTGTAGTGCGCGTTCGCTTCGGTGAGGATGGAGGAGAGGCGCTCGAAGTGGCGCGCGGAGAGCGCGTGGCGGGATTCGTAGGACATTTAATTAATTATGCGGGGGGGGATTGGCGCGGTGGTGGTGGTGGGTAAGGACAAAGAGATGATGCTGTATGCTGCGGCGTGTATGGATGCAGATGCAGGAGGGGAGACAAAGCACAAAGCACTCGTCGGGGAATTTAAAAGGTCGTGAGGAGAGAGGAGGGGCTGGCGGAAACCACAGCGGCCCCAGCGCGCTATATACACGAAATAACACTTGGACCCACAACCCGATCTGGCGCGGCGCAAGAACCAAACCGCGAGCCAGATCGGGAAATCCTATTGTCTGGGGTTCGTCGGGGCGGCCCCACCGCACGCGAAAGAACATGGCTAGGTAGGCGCCATCAAAACGCTTTTGTCCTTGTTCTCGTTTCGGTGATCTCCAATTGCAAGTTATTGTATTCCGCATTCCGTCGTCACGCCTCACGCGTGACCGCTTGAATTCGAAGGCACCCCGAACGCAATCCAGTGATCGTGTTGGTGCACGCTCGGGGAGCCGAGAGACCATGGCTGCAGCGCACAAGATAGGTCAGATTTCGCAGCGGATCCAGGCACCGCCCCTCACTTTTTTCGCAGGCTCGCTGTTGTTCTGCCCAAAGTGCGGTACTTTGCTCGATCTGCCCAAAGATGGCGAAGTGGATGTAACATGCGAGCAGTGTGGGCACGTCGAGCCGGCTAGCTGTAGGTCCGCGCGCTCGCTCTGTGGTTCTGGTGACGAATGGAATGTCTCCGCGCAGCGTACGAGAACACGGAAATAACGACGCGCTCTGATCCGGACGCGTTCCCGTCCGCGCTGCGGCAGAAGCGCAAGACGCAAACCAAGCTGCACGAGCAGGGCGATCAGGGGACACTGGTAAAAAACGCCGCAGCGCCTCCTGCTTGCATTGTACTTTGCTGATGCACCGCACAGGTCTCTGAAAAGTGCCCCGCATGCGGGGCGCTAGAAGCGTACTCGAAAGAGATGCAGGTGCGTCGATTGCGCGGCGGCACTGCCGTGACTGCGCGTTGATCTGCCTGATAATAGTTGCGGAGCGCGGACGAGGGATCTACGATCTTTTACACCGTACGCGTTTTATGCTGCACAAGGACTGCCCCATCTGACCCCCGCGCCTGCGCCAGTGCGTCGCATGCAAGCACGGCTGGCGCGTCAACAACTAGCGTCCCTATACGTTTACTCCGACGGTGCAGAAGAGGGCGACGACGCCGAAGCCGCCGAGGATGCTCGCGACGGAGGCAACGGCGGTCTCGCGGACGGGGAGGGTGTCTTTGGGGAGTCTGCGGGGGCGTAAATTAAAAGAGCACGAGTGTGAATGCTACTGCGCACGTTGACACGTAGAAGGCGAGAGTGAAAGTGAGCGAGAGCAGAAAGAACGCGAGGTACGGCAGCAAGGCGACTGGTACGAGGGGCTGGAAGGCGGGGGCGGTAATGTAGAGGGACTAGCAGCAAGTGAGTATAATAAAATATATGACCGAGATATTGCGTGCCTTGAGAGTGGTGTGGTCCATGGTTGTGAGGCTGGAGCTGACGTAGGCGACCAAACACACGACCACGCAAGCCTATCTCGTCCGCAAGCCTCTCTCTTCCTCCCAACACCACACATCCCCAAATCCACCCCCGAGCCCCCAGCAGAAACAGTGAGTTATATATCCCTTCTTCTGTGCTCTCCTCCTCCTCGTCGCCGTCGCTGACCACCGCCTCGTTGCCAGATGTCCGCCGCCGACAAAGTGCAGCAGCACCCCGTCTACATCCAGGCCCAGGGAAAGGTCTCGGCCTACATTAACATGCTCGATAAGGAGGTCAGTCTCGTCCCACTCCCGCCCCAGACGCCCCAACTGACGCTCGTGTGCAGCTCACAAAATATCCCGTCCTCAACT
The DNA here is from genome assembly GCA_029378255.1 of Mycena rosella. NCBI lineage: Eukaryota > Fungi > Basidiomycota > Agaricomycetes > Agaricales > Mycenaceae > Mycena > Mycena rosella. The sequence continues at coordinate 24,172 of JARKIE010000561.1, forward strand.
CCCTCGAGCAGCGCACCCAGGTGCCCAAGACGTACGCCGTCATCGGCGGCGGCGTCCTCCTCGTCTTCCTCCACCTCATCAACCCCCTCGCCGCCTTCATCTCCAACCTCGTCGGCTGGGCCCTCCCCGCGTACCTCTCCTTCAAGGCCATCGAGTCCCCCTCCCCACAGGACGACATCCAGTGGCTCACCTACTGGGTCGTCTTCGGCTTCTTCAACTTCCTCGAGAGCTTCGCCCTCCGCGTCGTCCTCTACTACCTCCCCTGGTATTTCGCCTTCAAGACCATCTTCATCCTCTGGCTCCAGCTGCCCGCCTTCCGCGTGAGTCTCTTTTTTCGTTTTCCTGTCCTTTTTCCGTCCTGCCGTGCCGCCCCGTTGCGCACGCGTGTTCCCCGTGTTTTTTTCCTCGTTTTGATGGATCGCTCGCTTACGCCGTCCGCTTCTTTTCCGTCCGCAGGGCGCACAAACGACCTACTTCACCATCCTCAAGCCCGTCCTCGCCAACGCGTCCGGGCGCGTCGCCACTGTCGCCCCCTCCACCACCGGCACCGCCAACGCCGCCCTCCACGAGGAGTAGGCGCGGTGCAGTACGGGATTCTGGTAACGGTACCGCTAGAACAATCTCAATCTCTCTCTCCTCCCCCCCATTCATACTACTACTTGGCCTTTTCTCCCTGCCTGCCTGTTGTTATTCATTCGTCCCTGCTTCACGATCCACGTAGTCTACGTAGCGAGCTGCGTATGCGTAACGCGTAACGCCCCTTCTTGCATGATGACGATTTTGTGATGACCCGGACGACGACGCTTAAGACCCACCGCAATTCCGCCGCACGCGCCGCAATGTGCCTGAATAGGCTTAAATCCGTAATCCGCGTTCTAGCCAAGTCTTGGTATACCGTAATACAGCGTAGATGCACAAAAATAAGTACGACCCCAGTCCGTCCGCCCGCGCCTGTCATGCCCCGTCATTACCTGCAGAGAAACATTGAGAAATAAAATAAGATAGAAAGCGCAGAAAACCCACCGCTCTCCCTCGTCCACTCGTCGTGTCGTTTTATATCCGACTCGGTCACCGTCGGCCGCACAGTCGCCAAGCTCTTCAAAAAGTCGGCAATCTTGAGCGGCGGCTCGAGCAGCTCGTCCGAGTCAACGTCCGTCCAGCTCTTCTCCACCGCCTCCGGGTCCCCGGGCGAGCACGGCGTCCACTTCGTGTCCTCCTCCACGCGCTTAAAGTGCGTCGCCGACAGCACCTTGCGCACGGGCTGCATCAGCGCGTCGCGCACCACGATCGAGATGTCCGACCCCGAGTACCCCTCCGTCTGGTCCGCGAGCGTCCGATAGTCGCGCGGCGCCATCTCGCACGGCGTCTCGCCGACATGCAACTCGAACATGTGGCGCCGCGCCTCGGGGCCCGGCAGCGGGATGTATATGCGCTTCTCGAAGCGGCGCTTGATCGCGTTGTCGAGCTGCCACGGGATGTTCGTCGCGCCGAGGACGAGCACGCCCGTGTCGTCGTGCCCGACGCCGTTCATCTGCACGAGGAACTCGGTCTTGATGCGCCGCGAGCCCTCCGACTCGGCCTCGCTGCGCGACCCCGCGAGCGAGTCGATCTCGTCGATGAAGATGATCGACGGCTTCGCCTCGCGCGCGAGCTCGAACAGCTGCTTCACCAGTCTGCGTCCCCCTCCATGAGTTCCCCTAGCATAAAACAACGCGGCGCACGCACCGCTCCGAGTCGCCCTGCCACTTGCTCACGAGGTCGCTCGAGCTCACGCTGAAGAACGTGCTCTTCGCCTCGGTCGCGACCGCCTTCGCGAGGTAGCTCTTCCCCGTCCCGGGCGGGCCGTACAGCAGGATGCCCTTCCACGGCGTACGCTTCCCCGTGAACAGGTGCGGGAACTTGATCGGCAGGATCACCGCCTCCTTGAGCGACGCCTTGGCGCCCTCGAGCCCTGCGACGTCGTCCCACTTGACGTTCGGCTTCTCCGACACGATCGCCTGCGAGAGCGCGCCGCGCAGCTTTCTAGCTCGGGGTCGGAGGACGACTCGTCCCTGGGCGCATAGTAAAATTAAGTGAGCGAGTGGCACGGTGAAAGAGACGCAGCGCAACGCACTTCTTCGCCGCGCCCCCGCGCCGTTGACAATCGCGGCCTTCGCGCTCTTGTTCTTCTCCCCGTTCACGAGGTGCTCCTTCAGTGTCTCCGCGCGCGCCAAATACTCGTTGATCTTCGCCCGGATCAGCGCGCGCGACTTGTCGTTCTTCTCGTCTGCTCCGCCCCCCTTCAGCCCCACATTCATTACCCAAATAAATAATGGGGAAAACGCACACTTCATCGCGAGCATGAAATAGTCGAGCGAGTTCTGGTACTGCTTGTACGCCTCCGCGTAGTTCTGCTTGACGTCCTCCTCGATCGCCTTCTGCACGATCTCGATGGCGCGCTGCCCCACATAGCGTCAGAGGGGAGGGGGGAAGACGGAGGGGGACGTACGTCGAGGTTGGACATGGCGAGGTTAATCGGACGAGGAGCAGGCAAAGGAGATTCAAGGCGTTGCCGTAACGCCGAGATCAGTGCGCGTGTTTGGCTGGGGCTTTAGCGCTTAGCACTTGCTCTCATCTTGTCTCCATTCGCGGCTACGGTTTGGCCACGACGCGTTGGGACGTCGGAAAATCATCGCGGGACCCAAGATTCAGGCAACTTGAGGTATTTTCTCGCCGGGGGCCTTCCTGGAAACGTCACGTCTGTTGAAATGCAGCTTGACCCTTTGAATGCAGTGGAGGAAAGCCACGACAAGAATGAAGTGCACTGACTTCCTGGACGCGTTCTGAAGCTGAAGATGTGTTTACGCCCATGTCGTCACCCAAGAACTCCGTGAAGAACGCGAAGTCTTCTATTGATATTCCCGTAAGGTAGGTGCGCCCGCGCGCGACTTCAAGTTGCAACTGGAAGATGATCCCTTCCCTTGGGCGCGCACTTTCTGACATTTTCGTCCATCTCCTCCTTATCATTGCACGCCTCTCCTCGCACGTCGGGGCAATACCCGTCTCCCTCCCCTACGCAACCTTCCACGGCCTCCCCGCCGGAAACCTCACGAAATTCCTCGGTGTACCATTTGCCCACGCGTCTATCCTGTTAGTATCCGTCCTACTCACCGCGCCCCTGACGCCGGCGCCGCAGCCCCCGGTTCGGGGCCCCACGGCGCCGAAGCGGCTGCACGGCGTCCAGAACGCCACAGCGTACGGCCCCGCGTGTCCCCAGCAGGCGCTCACGCCCCTGCCGATCTCGTTCGTTCTCTTTCCTTCTACTTACTCTCGCCATCTACGTCTGCTGCCTGGCCCACGATTGGACGGCGCTATGTTTCGGGAAATTATTGCGCAGACTGAACAGATTCGTTCATCATCCAGGCGTTTCCTCAGTCGTTGAACGATCATTACGGACTCAGCATCACCGACTTAAGTTCGACCCGAACAAGGCAAGAACATGGTGCAGCAAGGTGCGCTTCCTCGTACCATGTACATATACGTCTCTTCCCTCTGGCTGGCGTCATTTTCTCTACTCTTTCGCGCTGCTATGGGGGTAATACTGGGACATTATTATTGTCAATTTCATGGAAAAATTACACAGGTGTGCACCAGATTTGCACAGGTGCTTCTATCATTTACACAACTATTACAACATGGAAAAAAACACACCTTCAAAAGTTTGCGTTATTTACACTGGTCAAATTTCCTCAGAAAATACACAAGTTGATATCCGTGAGAACACACAGGTAGGCCTGGCTAAAAAAAAGAAACACAACCATCAGGGCTTCATATTTTTGCACACCCTTTGAATTCCAGCATATTCACCACCTGTGTTTGTCCTTCAGAAAGACACTGCATTATGCCTCCTGAAAATGCATGTACATAATACCTTGTCCCAGCCTGCCGGCCGGTTGTTCGCAATTGGCTAGAGCCAACAATCAAGTACCAGTGGTGCTGACGGAGGCATCCTGTAAATAATCTAAACAGTGTGCTGAGCAAAAGCACAGCCGGAGGCTCGATGCCGGAGCCCTGGCCGTATCCTTTGCAGTTTGATTCTCTCCTGGTCTATCATGCGTACTTTGATTGGACGCCCATCGTTGCTATTTCATTTTATTATATTTTCCATACCACCCTGTAGCACGATGCTGGTCATCTTTCTGAAATATTGGTACAACATGTATGTCGAGGCCGCCGGGGACAATAATGCCACATTGGAAGAACGGCGTTCGTTGCGATGTCGTCCACTGAAGATTCGGGCACGGATGACCTCTGCCGGTGTCATAAAGCGGGAATGGACTGATTTCCTGGCACAGTAGGATACATTTCAGCCTTGATCCTGTGTTCGACATTCAAGTGGGAGGGAATTCAAGGTCCGCAAGCCGGTTGTGCAACTATGTGCTCCACTCCGTGACATAGAAGCCGGTTGGTCCTCCCGTTGCGCCGGGAGAAATATGTGGATCGTGTTATGGACAAACCGAAGAAGGGCCTTCCAGAGTCCACTCAACAACAATTACAGACATTCGGGGCATCACATCCACTCTAGCTCTACTCCAACAGAACTGCCTTACGTTGACACCCAAGCTCGTACATAATTGCTTTCCCTTGACTCAATCCCTAGGGTCACACACTGAAGAGGTTGTAGATGCTATCATGCTAGGCTCCCGCTAATAGGTATCATCGCGTCGTCGTGCCCTGGATGCGGATCACTGGTATCATGGTCCTGCACGGCTCCTGTCCCAGTGGAGCATGGCCCTGTACTACATATGAAGCAGGTTGCATAACTGTTTCCGAGTTCGTCAGCACCAGTGCATTTTCGAAGAGGTTGGAGGTGTGTTTTTCTTGCCTTTTGAAAAGATAATTGTGTATTCAGAGGAACTCCTCAGCGGTGAATTTCTTTTGAGCCCCGAGGTTGTCCATATTTCTACTTGAGGGGCCCGTGTCCCCATTTTTTGGCAAAAGTGAAGTGGTGTAATTTTTCCTGCCTCTCAGAACCTGTGTTATTTGTGAGGTGGATGAGGTGTGTAAATTTTAATGTAGCGGGGCCAACCTGTGCATAAAATTGCAAATCACTTGAAGTAGTGTAAATTATGCAAGAAAACCCCCAAGTAGTGTAAATAATAATAATGTCCCACTATTACAGCCATACGCTGCATGGCAGAAGTTCTGCAATCTCCAACACCTTGGATCAAAGAGAATTGCGGTTTCTGGGACAGCCAAGGAAGCAGACGCTCCCGGGCACTGCTATAATTTGTGGAGGGAGGTGCGCCGCATCTATGCATCCTCACTCTACTTTCCGCGCAGCTGAAGTCGCCAAAGCATCGCAGGAATTCCAACCGCCCGGATATGCGCAGATCATTTCGAGCGAGTCGTTGTAATTGACCCCGAGATCCAAGATGGCGAAAAGGCCAAGACCCGATTTCTGCAATACAATGTGGGACATAGTGGGTCATCCATAACTATTCAGGCAACTTTTCTGACGTTGCTCCCTAGTTTTTCTGTCTCTTTTTACCAATGGCGCCCGGCAACTGTGGCCAAATTTTGACGCTGAAGTTCGAGCCGCCGGTGGCCAGTAGGTGCTAGATATATTTAAATCGTCTCCCTCTGACACTCTCCAAAACTTGTTCCGCAGATATTCAAGTGCACTACTCTGGAGTTCAACTTCCAGCACCATACAAGGACTACCCTGGGTCATTTTCCCGACAGCTTGGTTATGAAAAGACCAATGGCGCAAACATTACTGAATAGATTGCTAACTGTTCACCATCCGACGGGTTCGAATATTACTGTGCTGTCGGGGACCGTGGAAGCCGTCCATGCTTCAACAGATGGGATTTCCATTCAGTCTGTCGTAGTTCGCGAGCTTGACGGCACGCAGCTATCCTTGCACGATGTCGAAATGGTTGCAGGTGAGTTTTGGTTCATCCTCCCCATCAGTTTACCCATCCGAGTTCATCTTATAGACTGCACCGGTGCGATTGAAAGCCGCCGGATTCTATATCTCGGGCGACATGCGCCACCTTTATGACGCAAATTTACGCTACACGAGTCTGTCCTTTTCCGTCCCTGCCGCGCTTGCGGCAAAACTTCCCATCCCAGAGGCCCAGAAGAAGATCATGATAGCGTATGCTTATCTCCCTCATCACGATGCTTCATCCGCCGTCCTTATGCTTGGCAATACCGACAACAATACAAGTAGGATGACTGTTAGTTTTTTCCATGTTATTTCTGAATCGCTACAGTGCACCTCATAATAGGAAATACCGTCGACGCAGAATTGCCACGAAGTGCCCCCGACGTCGTCCCTTTCATAGCCGGATTCCATGGTTACAGCAGGCCCATTCCAGTCTGGGTTATTGAAGCTGTGGAAATTCTAGGCGAAAAGGGAAATCCCACATTCAACAATATAAAAATCTGTTCGTCTCCAGCGCTACAATGAACCTCCTGGCTAATGAACATCAATTAGCGTTCCAATCGTACGTCCAGTACCACCGCGCCCCCCTGGGAGCTATTCCCTCCACGTCGCTTTCGGGGACGCTAGTCTGCAGCTTAATCCCATCCACGGGCAAGTCGTTAGCACAGTCAACTTATGCTTTAATTTGCCTATCACTTTCCCCATCTCAGACAAGGTTGCGCCAAGGTCATGATTAATGGCATCGCACTGAACGCGCTCCTCCATACGGTAAATTCAAGCTCAACTGCTCTCTCCACCAACTTCTCAGTCCGCTATTTCAAAAACTCCGCGACTCGCATGCAAGCCCTGTGGGAGTAACATTTATCATGATCTTGCTAGTCCTTTTTCCAACTACACATTTTCCCTCATAGGGATGCCACCAGATTACACGGTAAGAGCGTTGTAATTGTACGATTTATTGAACGAGTTTCCCAAGACTACGGATCACCGAGCTGCAAGCCAGCGAAAGGCGAAACAAATGCTACTGGATGTTTTGTGAGCTGGTTTGAGTTCAAATTGCTTTCCGCTGACACACAGCACAATGCTTTTGTTCTGACCGATTTTACAGGATGAAGAAGTTGCCTCTGCTTTGTGGCATGTTCGATATATGCTCGCGGCAGACAGGGCCTAGTCTCTCGTAGACAGACGCTACAACAGAAGAAGCTCGTACCTCGCATGTTGTAGACAGGGCCCTTTTTGTACCCATGTTGCTCTGGAAAGTCCTCCGAACCACTTCAATTTTTCATTAAATATCTGCCTGCGTAGATAATCCAGTGCACCATATTCTTGGTCCAATTCGTTGTTTAATGTTTTACAATTGGCAAAGTCGAACCTTGATCACATGTTTCATATATTGAAATATTTCAGCCATTCAACTAGACTCACGACCAGTACGTTTAGGTAAGGCCTCAGTGAATTATTCACGTCGAAACTTCCCAGCAAATCAGCCCTCATCAGAGAAAACTCATCCAAAAACAATATCCGCACGCCGAAGAGTCCGAGCACGAAACACGGACACACATGACCACCTTAAGTTAACTTCAAGTATCTGATCCGATCCCGAAACCTCTCAATCTACCCAGGCCCTCTCCACTGGGACAAGCAACTCCATCTCTCAATTAGGCTCGACCGGCTAATGGCATGCCCGGGCCGAATCTAGTTGGTCAGCCGGATCGGTTATTTTCAGGCCCTCCGGGAGAGGCCGTTTTCCTAAAGAGCTGTATTTGTAGGCTCTCCGAGGAAGCCAACCAGTGTGGTTGGTTTTGCTGAGGTACGTGAGCACTGATGCATGTCAGTTCGCTTCTGGTCGCCACCGAATTCGCGCAAACCTTGCTTGGCGAGCAATTAATCCATCGCACATAATAACTCGTACACAGTCGCGAAACCCACCCAATTCAAACCTCTCGAGGACATCTTGATCGGCCTGAAAGGCGCTAGGCCCCGGGCTTTGTCATTCTTAGCTAAGGAGATGCTTACCTGCCACTTACTCCGGCTTACCGATGCCCACCGACCTCCATAAGCGGATTTGTCAAGAATATGGCCCACTGAATGGCGCTACCTCTGTTTAAAAAGGATACTTGGAAGAGCCCGAAAACAACAAAAGGACAACACCGATGTTCCGAGTCCTCGCTCTAAGCTTCGTGTCTCTTCTCGCGGCCGCGTTGTTGGCGGAGGCCAGTATCGCCAACGACACCTTCAATTTGACACCCTTCAAGATTGACCTCAGCAGTGAAATCCCACGCCTGAAGGAGCTCGTCCGTAATACTCGTCTCCCGGCCAAGGCCTTATATCCCAACGCTGGCCCCGACCAAGGAATCCAATTGGATTTCCTGCGGGAACTACAGACGGAGTGGACGGAGACCTACGACTGGGAAGCACAGCAGGCAGAGTTGAATCAGTGAGCACCATTATTTCTCTCTTTCATACCACATTAATAGCTGCATAGGTTTGAGCAGTACACCGCTATTATCGAGGGACAAACCGTGCATTTCGTGCATGAAAAATCGGAGAATGCAGATGCGATTCCTGTGATATTGCTTCATGGGTGGCCAGGTAATCTCTTCCATCTGGGTCCCAAATCAATCTGACGGAGATTCATTTGGCAGGCTCTTTCCATGAATTTGCTCCAGTGATTAAACCCTTGACGCAATCCTGGACAAGCGCTACGGGAAAGAAAGTCTCCTACAATGTCGTGGTTCCCTCACTCCCTGGATTCGTGTTTTCTTCTGCACCGCCTACCAACTGGACCGTAGACGACACTGCTAGAATATACAACACTCTGATGACCGAAGTCCTTGGCTATTCGACATATGCGATACATGGCACAGATTGGGTCCTATTTTCATCTCAAGGGTAACGATCGACATCCACTTACGTTCCTTCAGGGCTCCGCTGTAGCGTATTCACTCTACAGCCTCTTCAATACAACTGTACGAGCGGCACACTTTGTCTTCCTCCCTTTTTTTCCTCCGTCGGCTGAAGACATCGCCGCGAACAATATTACCCTATCGGATGCCCAAAACGTCACTGAACAGCGGTTCATCAAATGGAGCACAATTGGCAACGGTTATTTCGCGGAGCAGACGAATAAGGTGTGTCCCATGACCAATATTTCACTATGACATTCGCTGATAATATTCTGCAGCCAAATGACATTGGACTGGCTCTGTACGATAGCCCTGTAGGGCAACTGGCGTGGATCGGCGGAAACTTCAAGCTATGTTCGTAACTATACCTCCATTACTACTAGACTTATATGCTTCACTCGGACAGGGTCGGACCCCCGCGCGGGAACCCCACCTTCTGTGCTCAACAATACAGCGATTCTGACCTCCATCTCCCTCTACTACCTCACCGAATCGTTCCTATCCTCCGTCTGGATATACGCCCAGAATCCCAACGGTTTCCGCACTGTGTACGAAAAACCGGACACAGACGCACCGATGTTGTTTAGCCAGTTCGAGTATAACCTCGGGCTCTGGCCGGAAGAGTATGTTGCGAAGGTCGGGAATTTAGTTTCCTACAAAGGTGCGGCTTCTGCCTGTTCGCACGAACTTCTAGAAATTTATCCCTACTGGCCTTCAGCGCACGATTTCGGAGGGCATTTTGCCGGGTTGGACAATCCCCCAGCGCTTATCGAAGATATTCGGGAGATGGGACTATACTTCAAAGTCTGATTAAAGATAGCGAGCTGTATTTCATTAGAAAACTTAGAGGCGGTGATTCGGCCTCGGGTTAGTGAGTGAAAATGTACCACTTGGCGTGGTTGAGTTCGAATCGACGGTTCAACGTGCCTTTGGTTCAATTTCGGATCCCTCGAGAATTAGTACGCCGCCAGTCGTCCAAGGGTTGAAAAGTAGGTCAGGAATTTAGTCCCACTGGACAGAATAATTCAACCCAACTGTAATTCGAGATTCAGTTTGGTTTGAAACGCGTCGGACCACGTGACTCGTTCGTTTGTGTTTTCGGCTAACTGAAATCGCCGCTCCGCCACAGCGCCGAATAAGGAAGGAGCACGAATTTGGCTTCCAAACTCCATGTCGCTTTTTCCGCCGAGCATACCGCCCGTCCCAACAGGGCACAGCCACAGGACACAAGTTTTCGTACATCCATCTCGGCCTATTTGGCGCCCAGCTGGCGCCCAGGAACACCGGAACGGCGGTCAAGGCGTTTGCACGCAGGGTCGCGGCTCCATCACGTCGCATTGCTCAGATCAAACAGATCGTTGCGCCGCGACTGTGGGAAGTTCCTGGGGCGATACGAAGCGAAGTACATCTCGCATGACGCTCGGTAGGTTTACCCTATCTCGCTGATTCTCGGTGCATTTCGCTGACATGCAGCAGGGTGGATGACCAAATATGTTCCAAGTGTCCTCGTTCGCACGCTCCCTTGGGTCTCCTATACACACAGTCGAGCGGTGACGCGCGAAATACGGATAGGGGCCATTCCGATTTTTTGGTCGTGAAGGGAAAAACGGCATGGCCGGGGATGGCAGGTATTGCATGCTGATGGTAACCCGAGACACGCATGCAATGCGGTGCGTCACATCTTTTCGCATGGAATGGATTATGGCGCGCTAACACATATTTCTCGGCAATGGAGCCCGCATGGCATCCGGAGCCTTTTGCGCTTATTGCGGCACACAACGAAAAAAATCTTGACCTGAATATCCCCCCCGGTGCTCCTTCCTTCTCGCTGGCGTCCTCGGCGCGCAGGGATGCCCAGCAACCAAAATGTTCATTCTCACCATCTCAAAATTCCGTCCTTGGATGGGAAAACACAGGTCGGACGGCCATTTCGGTGATACGAGATTGAGGGGGGGATGAAATCATGCGATGCGTGGTTTCTTCTTGCAAGCGCGTTCGCTCTAAAGAAATATTTGTCCCTGGCCTCCCGGCGTGCGTACCCCTGTCTTGTTCACCTCTCCTGCGGAAAACCACCCTGGGATGCTTTTTAATGCATATTTGCATTTATTGAAACATTTTCTGGTTGCGAACTCGGCCCCAGGTCGGCGCAGCGCGAAATACGCCAAGACCAAATTGAACATGGGTAGTTCGATGATATTCCCGGTTACATGCTGGAATTCTTGCAATTTCACGTTCATAGGGTATATTTATACATTGCTTGGTATACCTCTTCCCTGGTACCCTTCCTTCTCTCTCGATCCACTGCCTTGATCGCGTCCCAGCGTGACTTCTTCCTCCCGCTTGAGACCCCGAAAAAATCCAAATCAGCTCCATTTTCATTTCATTGACTGGCTGCGATTCATTGGCCAGTTCTGTCCCGACTTTGAGCTTGGATTGACTGCGTACTAGTAGCTCTCGGACATATCGCAAGATTCCGATTCAAGAAAAAATGCAGGTCCCTTGACTTACTCTGTGTTTTATTTTATTCTAATCCCAGCAAGATGAGAGACCGGAGTCTGACCTTCGAGTTGAATGAGTTGCTTGATTTCCGCTCACTTGGACGTAACTCTGCCCGCACTCGGTGTTTCGAATTTAAATGTTTCGGATTCAAACTCGACTTGTTCGGACTGAAAGCACGACTGACTTGAACACAGCAGCGCTCTAGCGTCTGCTTCTTTCAAACTCGGACTCGGCTGGACTAGCACGACTCGGCACGGCGGAACGGGCAGAAAGGATGCCTTGGGGGTTGTACAGTATGTACGGGAGCGGGGAAGCGGCAGCACGCGAGCGCCGGGACTTGACACGGCCGGACGGACTCGAAATGCTGCTGAAGTGGACTGCATGCCGGTGGGCACGCCGTACGGAGGTGGTAGCGGATACTCGCGGGCACACGGCGCACCTTGGTCGTTCGTGCTGTGATTTCTAACCTGGCGCGACCGTGGCTGCAGCCCGCAGGCCGCACGCGCACAACAGCCCACGCATTCGCCGGCGTCCCCGCGCGCGCGGCATGCGGTGCGCCATGAGAGCGAGAGCATAGCGGTGGCCAAGTTCTGGTCTCCGCAGATGCGCACGAACTAAGCCAGCGCAAACTGGAGCAGAGCGCGGTGCACCCTGAGTGGCTCGGGTACGGACGCACTTGACGTGCGCGCGGTTATCCATGCCGGGTTATCTAGAAGCAAGTGCGCAGATCAGAGGGCGGGCCGTCCGGGCCCGCGTAGCGAGGCATTGGCAGCGTGACTACCTGGTCGCGGATACGGACCAAGCCGCGCATGCACAACCGGGGGTCCGTGAGTGTGCACGAGCAGGAGGGATACACGGTCCTTTCGCTGTAAGATGAGTCCCGAGGAGGATAATGAGGAGTTGCACACGCTGGCAGCAGGATGTACACGGAGGCACGACCAAGACACAACAAAAATCTACAAAGAGGTCTCGACGCCGTGTAGGCCGCAAGATGAGCACCTGTCATCTGAGCCTGATGAATGAGCCAGTTTTCCAAAGCGAAGAATATGACGCACCGATTTGCTCAAAATTCGCCGAAAGTTGGGCGAAACGGACAAGCGACGGGTGTTTCCGGCCCAGCGCATCGGCCCAGTCACGTTTAGTAACGTCACGCTGGCGTTCGTCTTCTCCAGGTCTTCGCTGTTCTGAGTCTCTGCTCTCTGCTCTCAAACTGCACTAAAAATGCTAATCACTGTGTCGAATTCCTCTTTTTCTCGGTCGGAAACTGGCCGAAATACTGATCGCGTTGAAGTACATGGAGCGCCTGCTGCTCCAGGTCCTGCACAATTCGCCCGCGGCCCGCGGGTTCTCGTTCATCATCGGCGCCACAGCGCTCGTGGATGATCTCGCGCGGTACACTGACACGCCGCGTTACCAGCGGCTCGTCATCGACTTCGCGAGCGGCGAGATTCCGGACGACGCGTATTCGCGTGTGCCTTACGAGAAGGGCGCGAACCTCATTCTGCACCTCGGTACGCCCTCGCTCCCTGTGCGAGGCTCGTTTGTTGACGCGGGCGCTCGGCGGGCTGGGGATGTTCCTCCCGTACGTGAAGGACTACGTGAGCACGTTCATCCGAACGGGTAGAGTCACCACGCAGTAGTGGAAGGCGCACCTGTACGAGCACTACGCGAAAACGGCGGGCCTGAGAAGGTTGCTCTGCTCGACATTTTCGACTGGCAGGGGCTCAGCTTTTCCCTTCCGCACACCTTCCTTCTCGGCTGACAGAGGGGCCATAGGCTTGGTTGTACGGCGATGGGCTGAAACTACCTGTGGAGATGACGTACGACGCGACGCTCGCGCAGGCGTATGCGCTCGCGGACCGCTGAGACGCTGCGCGCGCGAGCGCGGACACGGCTGAGTTCACGAAGGCCGACCTCGATGGGTTCAATGCGAACCAGATCAGTGCGCCCTCTCTTCAGCCATCCTTCCTAATCCGTTCTGATGCACATACTTCTATAGTCGTGTTCCTGGAGCGCCTGCAGGCGCTGCCGGCGCTCCCTCGCGCACATCATGCACCTCGGCACGCCGTAAGCCCTCTCCAGCTCCCCGAACGCCGAGATCCGCCTACACTTCTACGCGCTCGCGCTCGCGCCCCCCACCTCCGACGCGGCCGTGCACTTTGCGCCCGAGGCCGCCAGGTGGGTCGTCGGCGTGGACGGGACCGGCGTCATCAAGGGCCGCATGAAGTTCTGCCAGCCGATTTTCAAGGCGGTTTGCAAGGTCATTTATATCTTTCCATTCCGACTAGCACGAATATTATGCTGATGACGGGTGCCCGACAGATTGATTCGGCGCTCGCGTTGGAGACTTGAGCAACGCACAAGGCCGGGTTCCCCCGATTGCTAAGCGGCTTATTGATAAGGTACGCTTCGTCGTCGCTGTACCTCCGACCATGCTTATTTGTTTTAAAATATGATTTAGGGCTGTACGAATAAACTGCAAGTGTACGATAGTTTATGTTATCTACCTCGAGGCAGTTCGTCGCTGCATTTCTGGTGTCCAGTAAGGAAAAATGAGTTGCGCAAGCCCGTTTGAAAACGGCATGTGTCCTCAAAACTTCGACTCGCAAAATAAAACAAACTCGTCCTGGTGTAGTGTCTCGGCTGCTCTTTTCCTTTGGTGTGAGTCTATTCTTACGGAACAGCCTCGGACAGCCTCTCCTACGGCATTCTGGAATGAATGGTCCGACAGCTCTGGCAAGGCTGCTTTGTCCCATCCCGCAACTGCTGTGGAGTACTTTTAGGACGTTCCACCGTCGTGGACATCACTATCTTCTCTATGGATCCTCCCGCAACTCCCTCGGCCCTCATCTGTGCTGGTCCCTCAGCGGCTCTTACTTTTAAGCCCAGCAACAATGCCCTTGTGCTAAGATCATCTTCGGCGCCCATGACTGGGAGGATTCTAGGTGCTGTTTACTCCTACTTGGGCCACAGTTTATTATCACGGACGGCGTTCAAGATCGCAGTTCGAAGATTAGTATCAGCACAGTTCTGCTAAATATTCGATGAGCCGTTAGAATACTATCCGTGAGAAGTCACTGACACGTACAGATGCCGGGATGAATGTACGTTTTTGCTATCTTCGTCGCAACTGCTGTAGAGGACTTAAGTATGTTGTTCCAAACCCACCGTCTTGGGACGTTACTATGGACCCTCCCGTACCTCCCTTGGCCCTCATCTGTGCTGGCCCCTCGACGGCTCTTGCTCGGAAATCAAGAAATAATGCCCTTGTACTCGGATCATCTTCGATGCCGATGACTGGGAGGACTCTAAATGCTGTTTACTCCTACTTGGGTAAACAGCTGGGGAAGCATGCAAATCATGTTGCTCACAGACTCGGTCTTGGTCCCAACATCCTCGCTGGCCGCATTTGCGATCATGTCGGAAGCAGAGAGCAGCGAGAGTCGTTTTTGGAAGGACTGAGGAGCCAAGATTCGCGCTCAGAATTGCTCGAACTTGAGAGAGACTGCAAAGCCTTGATCAAATACGCACTTCCGTAGGTTTCTTTTTCTTTGGTCCATGAATACATCGATTAATCCCGGTCCCTCGAAGGACCGAATCTGCAACAACTCAAATCCAGGCATTCAAGAGCATAATCATGCTCAGCACTCGTTTTCCGGGACTGCGGTCTTACTTCATCCGCTCCAAGTACATTCGACGGGTTGAGAATTGTGAGAAGAAGATTTCTGCCTTGTGGGACCGACCCGATGTTCCCTTGGACACGAGAGAATGGTCCTTTTGGCGCCAGTTCTCCGCTCTGTCTCTCAGCAACGGGGATATTTCCACTGTGGTGGAGCAATATTCGGTGCGAGAACTGACCTGCAGTTCACCCAGAACTGGCGCAGTGAGCGTAGTGGAGCAACTACTAGTTGCGTATGACTCTGAGTGAGCTGACGTGTTTCTTTTATTGCCGTGACAACCCTGATACTGCTACACTAGGGGGTCATCCAAATTTTCCGGTGCCCTTTCCATCAGGTACTTGGGCGGAATCTTGGAGTTGGCCTCGTTTTGGCACAACGCTGGGGATGACAATGATTACATCGTCGGGAAATTATGCGAGAAATTGCTACCAATCTTGAAAGATCTTGGACTGGAGTCTGATGTGGACGAAACCCCCTGCGACTACATCGGAGTGGACTGCCTTGCCGATAATTTTCTGGCCGGAATTCTTGGGCTGCGGGAACAGTCTGAAAGCAATATCATGAACAGTAATTGGTATGTCAGTCTTCGTCAGGTTGTTCACCTTCTGCGACAGTACATCCCTCTCCTTGTTACCTTTTCAAGGCAAACTAATTTTTTTTTTGAGACTGTTTGTCGAGAGTCGGCTTCCCAGCTCCTGGAAGCGTGTCTTCACCGCGGAATTCCTGCATTTGGTTCCACTTGTCTATCAGACGGTAGAGGTGGATATTGTCGTACGGTGCGGTCCGACATTATTTAAATCTTCCCAAAACTTAGACTCTGCCTCAGGAATCCTGGAATTAGTGATGATCAGAGCATCCCACCACCCAAAGAAATCAGCTATGCCGACGAGGGCGAGCTTCATGGAGACACCAACGATGAAGAGCGCACCAGCAAGGATGATCCCGGTGCGGATAGCGGCATTCCGCAGGATGCCGCTCGCCCCAGAGAGCTTCCGGATGTCCAATTTCGCAAGGGGCTGTCGGGATTAAAATTTTGGATATAGGGTCAGGGGGGTGGGGGCCCTTGCTGTGTGTATAATGTGAAACAAGGTCCTTTGTTATTTGTTATATCTAAGTAAATTCTAAGTTGTACTTTATTAACTAAAAGGAGAAATGTATCAAAGATTGTGGAAGTCTGCTCACCAGACTTCTGGTCAGACAGACCAAAGACACGAGACAGAACAATAAGACCCTTGTGGGGGTTTCAAGAGGGTAGTGACGGGGTACAGTAGAGCGGTATTGTAAGGGTGATGGTGGAAGCAGGTGAACAAGCACGAAGGGAAGCCTGAAGGTGACCGTAATGTGACCATAATGTGAGTAAATCCGTAAGTAGGTACAGCCGGGTTTACAGATTGATTGACAACTTTCACACCGAGTGCCGACTGCTTATGAAATAGGAGCAGCTCATCTTAAGTCCCAGGCAATTTGACTGCCCGCTGCACTCAAGTGCATGCAACACTTAAGTTCCGCCTAGGCTCCCTGTCACGCGTGTATGGCGCACATTTATGGGCGGTCCCTCGCTGAGCCACCACTTAAGTCTCACCACTTCAGTCCCATGCCGTGTCTTAAGTCCCCACAGCTTAAGTCCTGCACACAACTCGAGTTGATTGAGATGTGCGGTGTACATGTAAACGACACGGAACTTGCGACACGGAACTTGAGTCCTGCAGGACTCAAGTGCTTACCACGGAACTTCAGTCCTGCGGCTGCGACTCCTGCCAGACCTTAAGTTCCGGCCACGAGCAGTAAAACTCGACGGCACTAAAAGTCTTTGTACACTCTACGTATACCCTAATACATGGTGAATAAACAATACTGTATTTTTTCATTCAATTCGACCGTCACGCATCACTCCCCCCTTGGTCGATGGCGAACATTGGGATTTTGTTACGCGCCACCCACCCTCTGGTCGAACACATTTTGTGTCACACGGCCCTCGAAATTCCCCAAAATCATGTCTGCGACATGCAAAATCGAAATTTTTTGTTCGGCGGTTGAAAATTTTGCATGTGTCACGCAAAATTTCGGCCTTGGTCGAATGGTCGAATCAGGCCCCCGGTTAGTCTCTCTCGACAGACACTTTGTCATACCCAGCTCGTTCCTCGCTTGATAAAGTCTGTTGGTTACCGCGCCTTGATGCCCGGTATCCTGCGTTATTATGTAAGCTTCCCTTTCGGGCGACGCGCCGAAACGCGACTTCAACGTGCCGAGGCGCAGACCGGAAACTGGCAAGAATTCTGATGCCGCAAAGCTGGACTAAAGTCGCTCCACTGCTCACCTAGTCTTTTTCAGCATGCCCCGCGCTGTTGAAGTTCTGGCGTAAATACTTTTGACCAATTTATGTCCCTCCTCCTAGAAAACATCATATTGAGCCTGGCACGGGGATCTGAGCATATATAATGGCTATTATAGCGGATCCACATGTCTCCGAGCATCAACAACACAGTTACAGCGAAGAGACGAAGGGAAACGCGTCTCGACGCGTCGCCCAAAAGGAAAGCTTACATAATAACGCAGGATACCGGTTATCAGGCGCGGTAACCAAAAGACTAGCCCCCGGTCACTACCTATTATGCCGGTCCGGGCATAGATTAAATCAACGACCGATTTTCAGGGGTCTTTTTTCCGAACCAGCGACCGCCAGAGGTTTTGAACCTCCTGGAGCTATGCGGAAGCACCAAACTAAGACAATTCCAGCATGGGGAGGCAAAAAAATCGGTTTTTTGCGACCTCTAGGGCCGTATTACCATCAAAATATAGAGTAAATCAGTCAAGATCCAGTTTTTTTTCCGGACCGACATAATAGGTAGTGACCGGGGGCCTGTCGAATCGGTAATTTGAGTCACGTGTCACCCCCCTGGTCGGGTTGAATGAAAAAATACAGTAGTCGAAACAAAAGGATGGACCGCATGGCACTCACCATATCATCCATCCACTTGAAGACTATCTTGCACCACCTGTCGATCTTGCTGACCAGCTCGTCGAAGGTATGTGATCTTGAGTTCCTTGACAGAACTTCAGTCATGCACGAACTTGAGAGGATGAACAAACTTAAGTTCTAATTGACCCCCTGCCGGAATGGTATGTAACACGTAGTAGGCTACATTAAAAAACTTAAGATGTTACATTAATGGAACTCGAGATGTATGACAACTTAAGACGGGGAGGTGGTTAAATCACCGAGAACTTATGTAAGGGGTGGACAACCTTTTCAGAGTGTATTTGAGTGGGTAGGAACTATGTAACCCAACCAGAACAAAGTGAGGGAGGGGAAGCAGTCTGAAAAAGGAGAAATAAAAGGAATAGAAAAGGGTCCTTTTTGGAAAATGAAGGGGTGGTGCCCATTTTTCGGTTCATTTTTTCTCCCTCTTTGAAAAAGGAAGCCAAAAAGGAGAGCAAAAAGGAAGTAAAAGGGAAGAAAAAGGGCCTATTAGGGTTGTTCACAGTAGCCCTTTTTTCACTCCTTTTTGCGTCCTTTTTCACTTCCTTTTTCACTCCTTTTTGAAAGAGGAAGCAAAGAGGGACACAAAAAGGAAGTCAAAAAGGGCCCTTTTTAAAAAATGGGCCATACGCCCTCATTTTTCAAAACTGTTCCTTTTCGCATTCTTTTCGCATTTCTTTCCATCGTCCTCTTTCGAGAACAAATGGAAAATGGGAAAACCGGGATCAAAACCGGGATCACGACCGGGATCACGACCAGGGATGATGTGATCAGTGATCGGGTGCTACGTCGATCTCTCGGCCACTCTCGGCACTACCTCGAAACGATGCCCCTAACCGCAACCTCTCTCACATTCCTCTTGGTGCCGGAAATTTATGGCCACCATACACACCAGAAATGTGTATGGGCATTGGTAGCACAAACTTTGAAATTACATAGAGCTTGTGGGGGCCCAGCAGTGCCGCACGAGGTACTTTTGTAACCACATCTACAAAACTAAGTGCAATGCTGGGCTTGATGTTTACCACACTGAAAGCATGGCACTGCAAATATCTTAGGAGGGGTGGCAGGTTGCGGCAAGTGCACTTTGATGGATTTAAAGCTCTGCTTAGTCGCCGGCAATGCCGCTGTCATTGATCCCGGTATCTATATAACTAAGTACAATACTGTCCAAGTCTTCATAAGTATTGAAAGCATGGCACTGCAAAGACCTTAGGGGGTGGCATGTTTGTGGTAAGTGCAGTCTGATGGATTTTAAACTCCGCTTAGCCACCGTCGTTGCCGCCGGTCGTGATCCTGGTTTTGATCCCGGTTTTCCCATAACCCATACTTTCACCCTCTTTCACTCCTTTTGATGAGCTTTCAAACTCTGCTCCACTCTCCACATCTCCCGCCACCTGCCACCGTCCCTCATCCACCCTTACCCTCCTGCCCTTGGCTGCCGGCATGCTGCGTGTCGCCGTTGGGAGGAGTTGTGGGCAAGTATTGTCACGATTTGACCCCAATCTAATCGCTCCAACATCGATCGATGAGCACGTGACCCCAGCGCTTGTTGCACGAGTGCTTCACACCGATGGCATAACGTGGGAGGACTTTGCTGGCTAAAAGATCACACGGCAACGGAACACAATAGTCGGAACACAATAGTCGTTTCCATGAACTATATTTAGTATTGACACTTGACACTTGACGTCTCCAATCACGATTTGCCTGGTAACCTCATTGTATTATATACTTAGCTACTTAAGTTCACACGGTTCGACAAACAGTATAAGTAGAGTAGCTATTCACTTGTAGTTCTTTAGTCTTTTATTCGATCATCTTTTCGAGATCACTTGCACCTCCCAATCCACTCTCTTGTAGAGTTGGACGCAAGCCTTGACTGTGACATAATAAAAGACTCACCTTCTTACCCTCGTACCGCCCCACCCCGACCTCCTTTCCTCACCATCCCCGTGCACTCCTTGCACAAAACCTCTACCCACTCGACACTGCACTTCGCAGTCGTCATTTCTTACCTCTACTTGGTTCTCTCGTATCTGAAGTTCCACACTCCCCTCCCCACCATTCACGTCGTCCACACCGACGTAAAACAATTGCAGCGCCCCTCGTGTGCGGTCCATTTAAAATAGACAGACGTCGTGCTACGGGAAACGTTGAGTCCGTCCCAGCACTAAGACAGTCGCAGGAGTGCTAGTTCAACCTTCGGGGAGGACTACCTCGCTATCACCGGGGGTGTC
>JARKIE010000562.1:0-44349 GCA_029378255.1 Mycena rosella
TTTCACTACTTCAGAACACCGTACTGAAGGCCGCGTTTTTAGGGTTCCATCGGGAGGAAGCATTTTGCATGGCCATGGATTACATACTTCTATGCCGGTTCACAGAGTTCATCTATTGTACTAAGCAGCCCCAAGCCCATCTCCCACTGCTTCTCCTTGCCCTCACACATCCGTGCATATCCCTCTGGATCCTCGCTCTTGAATTCTTTCTTCGTGCGGAACTGGTTGTCGACAAAGCGCAGAAGGCCACTGGCTATGTACTGCATGAACAAGGCACGCTCCTCGCCGTGTTCCACGTCAACCGGCACATTGGAGTGCGCAATGGTTGCCAACAGAAGGAGGATTTTTGCACCTGAGGGAGGGAAACTCAACGACGAGCTTCAAATCCCGGAGCACAAGGTGGCCGCCCCTCATGTGGTCAAACACGCCGAGCGCCGCAACGGCGCACCAGCCGAAAGGCATGTTGTGGCCATCGCAGTGTCGGAACGTCCAAATGTTGGGCCCAAAGTTGAATGTGGCGCACAAGAATATCGACTTGGGGAAGAGCCACGGGAGGTGTGGGAAGTAGTGGCACAGCTTTGTGTCGCGTTCATGGTAATGGTTGTAGATGTGCGGCGCCCACAGAGCAAAGACGGCTGGGGGCCTATTAGCAAGAAAGAGGGTGCTGGTGTGGGGGGGGCTGACAGTTGGCATACACCGCCATGCAGTTAAAATGGTGGTTCGCAACAAGCCGCGCGAGCATGCCGTTGTGCAGGCTGTTATTGAGCAAAGTTGCTGTGCGCGTTCCCTTGCCATAGAAGGTCCCCACGTTAAACGCAGGGAAGGTGTTGCCATGGCGGTGCTGGGACAGGCTGCGAGGGAAACACGTGGTGGCTGCTTCCATCTTGAGGGCCGCATACGCTGCGTTGGCGGAGGCGAGGTACGTGGTGTCATTGGGCTGGCCAGCAAAGACAGAAATGATGAGCCCCCAGGTGGCAATGATGGGCCGTGAGTTGCTGCGGAAGCCTGTGAGTGAGCGCCGGGGGATGGGGGGTGGAAATACCCACATGCCGCTCCATTCAATGGTCGGCAGGAGGTTCTTCGTCCGACAGGGAGTCTGACACATCATCATCGTACTTCGACTCCAGCTCCACAGACGAACGGAGCAAGGGGGGACATCGAAAGTTGCTGCACAAAAGGCAGTGGCACTTGAGGGCCAAAATGGGGAGAAACCGTTCCGTGGCGAGTCTGACGCGTTTGAGCATGGGAATGGGCAAAGGAATCGAGGAGTGTACCTTTCGCTCCTGGGGGAATCACATGCGCACGACCTGATGTGAAGGATGGACATGTCAGTGCTGGTAAGGAGGGGGGTGGCACCGTGCAATCTGCCTCTGTTTCGGCTGCCGCAGTGCAGCGTTGGCCCCAGGGAAGATGCTGTTCACTGCAACGCGGAAAATGAAATAGAGGCAGGCAGCTGGGCGAGAGAGGAAAGAACATACCTGGTGGTGGTGGTATCGAGAAAGGAATCGGAGATGCATGTGATGTGATCCAAACATGTTTGTCACGGTGATCCAAACACATCTTTTTCGTACACAAGTCCTCCATGGTGCAGGGTCTCAAGAAGAAGGGCGTCGGGGCGATTAAATCCACCTCGAAATCAAGCCATATCACAATTCACGGTAGCACCTCCAACGCCAGCCAAGCCAGCACTACTGTGAGGAACTAGGGCCAGACTGTGATGCGCACCTTGAAGGACGAAAATTTGGCCACAGAACATTTCTGGCAGCTGAGTGTGTTGGAAATTTAATATCTAGGGACCTCAATTAATTTTTGTGGCACCTCAGACCTCACCACCAATGAACACCTTGCCGAGGAGGCGCGGAATGATCTGCATACCCTCGATGATGACTGCAGTGACTCTGGCAACACTTTTGCCGACGTTCTTGATGGCACTGCGCTGGCGGATATCAGTAATGCCAGAGAAGACATGTTGCGCCGGCGTGAGGATATGGAGGAGGAAGAACTGTGGGCAGATTTGCGAGCTTCTCATAGGTGAATTTCTTAGTGCAATTAAATTATCAAATATGTTGCTGAAATTCAGAAAGTCGGCTCTATGGCAAACGGTGCGACTTTCGCACCCGCAAAGACCGAATGCAGAGGATGGTCAACGTGTTCCAGCCGCAGATGCAGGCGATTGCGGACGCCTACATGGCTTGGGAGTTGTGCTCATCCGCTGAGGATATGGGGAAGCTAGCCCCTCCTCCAGAATACACGGTGCTCTCCCAGCCATTGCAGTTGATCTCTTCAGTGAGTTCCTATATTTTTTTCTCTGCATGGTGACTTATTGCGCACCAGGTGCTCGCATGGTGGAAGTTCCCATGCTGGCTGGCGACGTGTTTGTTGCGTCGGGGCTGGTCAATCAAGGATATTTCCCTTGCTCCCCCAATGTTCCAAATTGTCTTGGCCACGTGCGTGCTAGAACTATACCGCGTCACCAGACTACGCTGCCTGCGACTGGCTATTCAGCCTTTCGTAAGATCTCTTTGCGATATTCATGGGGTTAGTTTGCCGAGCCCTCCTCTCTTTTCCTCACCTCGCTTCAGGTCCCCTTCCGCCCCTACCTCTCCACGCAATTCTCCAGTGCGTTCAACCTCTATCTGGCACCCTGCCATGTTGAAGCACGCATCAAGGCCGCACTCGGGTGCGACAATCCAGACTGGCAGCTCAAAAATGCATGCCCGGCCTGCTTCTATAAGTTAGAGGGAGAGCCGGAGCTGCTTCGGCCTAATCTCGTGTGCCAAGACGGCAACAACTCCCTGAAGCGCGTGGGCCCTGTGAGCGCACAATGGATGGCAGCACCGGCGCGTCCAAGGAGCTCGAGGACAGTCACGAAGTCCCTGAAGACTACTACCTCTCAGAGGAGGAAGTAAAAGTGGGGGGAAGGAGGCGCTCGAGGATCTCCTCAAGGGCTTCACACCCAATCCAGTAAGCTGCTTCCTTTCTTTACCGGTGCGATGCTAAAGAAATTCACTCAGAGTTGGGACGAGGAGGCCGACGGCTGCTCAGACCGGTGGCAGAACATGCGGGACGAGGTGACGGCAGCAGCATTGGGGATGTATGTCCAAACCGGCCTCTTCCTCTTGCTGTGCCGCCACGGCTTTGTCTTGATGGTCTGCGATATGATTCGCAGCGGGGAACTGTAGGTCAATACATCCCTCTATTGCACATCTTGCTGATGCATTCTCCAGCACGAAGTATGGCTATGCCGTTACGCACCACCTCATCAAGGTGCTCCATGAGCTCACCTACGACATTGGCTGCAAATTTGGGAAGATGGTAGGAGCCCACCTGGTCCTCGGCCCGCTTGCCCGTGAGAATTGTTTCAAGTCGCTCGTCGGCGCGCTCCACAGGCATGGTCATTGTCGGCTCTGCCAGCTCAGCCATCTAGCTACTTATGTTGAAGGCGTTGGTTGCGACGATCTGGAGTACTGCGAAACATTTTTTTCCAAATCCAATGCCCCTTGCCACCTCTACTCGCTACACGTCCAAGTTCCATCACAAGCAGGCTATCATAACACACCTGCAGCATACAGATGTTTACGACACCTACCAATCCCTGTGTGGGTCGAGGCTACTCCCGTTCCGGGGCGCTGCAATTCTAACATTTTAACAGCCCTTCTGCTCACAAACAAATACAAGCATGCATTGGAGCTCCGGAGTATGGCGCCTGAAACACACATGGTGATTGCGACGCGGTGGGTGCCTGAGTCCGAGGAGTGGAAGGCCGTGGCGATTATGGTCGGCCGGGGCGATTATGGTCGGCCGGGGCGATACCAGCACGTGTTGGATGAGCTGCAAGGGCTCATCATCTCACGCATGTTTGAACTTACCAAGATGAATATGTGGGAGACCGGTAAGCCATCGTTTCGAGAGGGGTATATTTTCTGATCTCTGGCTAGGTTACAAGTTGTGTAAACATATTGCAAAAGTGCTTCAAGCGTGCTCCAGCACCGTGAAGACCGCACTGAGCAACTACAACCTGGTTGCCACCCGACTATGACCCCCCGTGCGCCGATGACCTGGGAGCAGGTCGTCGACTACGCATTCTTGTCGGACTTTGACCTCCTGCACAATGGGCAGGATGACATCTGGGAGGAGCTGTGGGCAAAGCCGGCGGGCCGCCTCGCGATGGACATGTACTCCAAGCTGGAGCGCACGACAGAGGAAATCAAGCGACTCAATCTCGAGATCCCACGCTTCCTGACATACATGCGCAACGAGGAGGCCTTTCTCCACCGCGAGGTTGTGCGGATATGTGAGGAGCACGGTGAGGCGCTGGTGCATCAGGTCGAGCAGTACCGTATGTGGCAGGGCCGCTTCAATGACTTCCACCGCAAGTGCCTCTGGAAGCTGGTGAAGGTGCCCGGCTTTTCGGCAGCCATGTAAACAGGGACCACAGTCAACAAGGAGCACTTGCAAGGGCAGCAGGCTGTGCCTGCAGCGGGAGTGCCACCAGCATCCGCTGCCGATGCTGCGACTGACAACTCGGACACTGATTCAGAGGATGAGCAGGACGTCCTGGCCCAGGAATTCGTGCTGCTCAGCATTACGGAGGACTGATGGCCCAGGCAGACTGATGACAAGGATGTGGATGAGGGCGTGCTGGTGGTTTAGTCATATATTGTGTATGCAGGGGCACTCTTTACATGCATTACTATGCACCACATTTTTATTGTGATTGAACAGAACATTGACCAGTACCACTGAATAAAGCCCGCAGAATGCCAGAGGGCATTAGAACCCAACAGCGTGATCCAGAGAAAAACCTAGTCGCCCAGAGCTGCTGCATTGAGAGCCAGAATATTGCGAGCGAGAGTTATTCGGGTGCACATGTGTCAAGAAAATGAGGAAGCAGCACTAAAAATTTTAGGGATCAATCGATTGTCACATCTTCTCAAACACAGTAATCAACATTCAAGTATCCGATAAGATATTCAACCAGATAATTTGTGATATGGCTTGCAACAGTGGAGCCACCATTTATGTCTTTTGCACCTTTTGATATGTATTGTTCATTGAACAAGCAGATTGCGGAGCTGAGGTGTTGACTGCTTGCAGCGGGGGGGTTCGAAACAGCAAGAGGCCAGGCACAAAAATCCAGAGACGATTGCCGAATGGTACAAGCCTGAGTCGAACAGGCAGTTGATACACTGCCGGAGCGCACGAGGATATACAGCGCAGGTCCGGGCTTTTGGGCCATCCTACACAGGTTTGAATGCACAATTTATACGGTTTTCGACAGTCTCATGGGGACGATGTGCCCTTCTCACGGGAATGTAGCGCACGTGCAATTTGAGCAGAAGAACTGGGGCCCAGGTTCTCGGATAAGATAGATAGAAATCAAGCGGGGGAAAGGATAGGTAAATTAACCTGGCCGCGGACCCATCGCGGAAGTATTCTTATTCGTCTGCACAAAGGGTGGGACCTGCGGGATGCCCCCAAAGACGAATGTTGTGTCGGCCCAGGAGAGTAAAGGAGAGAGTGGGGTGGGAAGGCAGCGTGGCGAAGGCGCGGAGGGAGAGGACTAGGAGAGAATTAGTGGAATGAGAAGGAAAGGCAGAGTTGGATTCACAGTAGCCAATGAAGACGGTTCACATGGATGATATGCAGTAGTGAAGAGCACAGGCAACCCCGCCATTCCAAGGTTCATGGCAAGTCGGACGTGACACCAATTAAAACCGAACCTGCCGGGCAGCGAAAACCCTCGGCAATCTGATGGCATTTCCGGCCAAATGAAACCCTCGGAATGACCTATTTTCACGATGAGTCCACGCTTGTTGTTCTTCTCTGACTATATCCCTCGCTCGTTCACTCATTCTATTGTGCACAATTTTTCCTTCACTCGTGCCTCCACCGTGGCTATCGCCTCGCAATTTACGTCCTCTACTCACATTCCTGGTCACAATCTTCCCTTTTCTTTGCACCCACATCTCTGGCTTGCGGGCGGATGTTGAAAAATGGATCAGACCCGCCGGATTAGGGGGTCATGCTCTATCTGCTTTCCAGGCCACGCACGTATCCGGAAGCTTCCTCCTTTCCAGCTTGCTTCCAACTCCTTCGACCCCCTGCCGCCTGATACTTCGCAGTCTCAGTCTCGTATCTGTGTCAACGGCTCCTAGTTGTCTCTTGTGCTGCATACGCGTACTCGAACACATCACATTCTGCACTCAGTCTTCACGTCCCCGGGATTCCCACCCGTGCTCGAGCTCAACTCAGGCTTGTTTACACTACAGCCGGCTCATTTTTCTCCGTTTGTGGGGCTTTATGCTAACCACCTCACTGGTGGAATTTATGTGGGAATTTCTTGGTTTCCGCGCTCCCCGAATGATTCAATTTCTTCATGCTTTTGCGCCTTACTAGCGCAGTACGCAATCACTGGCGTGGATGAAGTCTCGTCAATGGCAGAAAATTGTGTATCAAGTCAAAATGTACCAAGCGCTAAATGAAATTCTGAAGTTGAAATGACACCAGGTCGCTTGCTATGAGCACGGTTTCAGGAAATCAGTCAGCGAGGGAAACGAGGTACAAAAGGTCGAAATTCATTACAGTGTTTCAAACTCTGTTATGGACTGCCAAAATGCATGAGGCATAAGTGCGAGTTGTGCATGTGAACGGTTTCTAACAGCATCAGTATAGTAGTGCGTAATATTTCTGATATCTAGGAACCGGACCAAGCTGTGTCAGGTCTTCGCGCCCAATTCCACCTGCGTCGAATTTTCCGATGGGAGCATTAGAGGTGCATAATATTTTGTCCTGAACTTGGATTATTGCATAGTATATCACCCATACGGACATATGGGCTGTATAGTGTGCAATAATCCAAGTTCGAAGACCAAGATATTCCACACCTCCAGTGCCCCCAACAAGATTCGAGACAGGGTCTGACGGCCGAAGAAAGTTGACATAGCCGGAATAATTGGGTAGGAGAATTTGACGCAGGGTGGTCCTCCTTGGTTGTGAAATCACACACCATGTAGTGTTGGCGGAAACGACATGAATTGCCAGTAGCGGTCACTGCACTACAATTTCAAACACACAGCTTAGACTCGGATGAATTTTACTTTTTGGCAACGTTTGAACGGCGGGGATTTTGAACCATCCCCTTGAACAGTCAAATGATCACTTTAACATACCTCTGCTCAGCATGAGCGGCCACAATTCGCAGTTTTGAAGTGGCCAAAGTGCAAGGACTGCTGGAGGTCTCCCCAATTTACATATCCTGTGAACCATAGCTCCCGGTACGAAAATCTCTTCGCGACCAGAATTCAATCTCAACAATGACATAGCACGGGGCCCCCGGGGTAAAAAAATGGACTACTCTTTCCCTACATCACCCCAGCATTCTCTGTGTGTGTTCTCCCTTTTCTATCCCTCACTCCCTGTTTGTCCTATTCCTGCTGATTTCCGAAAATGCATTTGCTTGCACGTGGACTGAACTCCGCTGAGGTTCCCCATACACTCTGAACATGGGTGACAAATTCACTGTCTGAGCTGGGTGATATTTTGGTGGTCAAGAAGTGGGTTGCGTGAGAAATTAGGCATCAATCTCACCCTGTGTAATTCTATTCCGGCAATCCCAACCTGTGCAATTGTGACTGCCTGTGTATTGACCTGAGTTGTTATTTTTTCAACACAACCGGAGATGTGTGTTGTTCTCACCATATAGTAGGTCTTTTTCGTTTGACCTGAGTGTTTATGGACCATTTCCGCTGAGTTGTGTAACCTTTTAATGATTGCACAGTACTGTCAGGGACTGGGTAGTTGACCACCTGGGGTAGTTGACCACTTGCCAAATATAAGACTATGGACCACAGATTACACAAAGCCAAGCTTGTGGGAGGGAATGGGATATTTGACGATTGTTCATGCCAAATTTGGAGGCAAAGTGATGGTTCGATCAAAAGGTGTTGCCTGTTTACCTATCGGCCAAAGGCCAAAGACATCAATTCCTTAACTCCGAACGTCAATCAATAGCTCACCACGCTTGTTTCTCAACCAACCCTAGGCCAATCCACAACTTTGGTGGCTCATTCTGGAGCCCTGATTCTTGGAATCAAAGCACGCTATTTCAGGGAGGTCATAGCTCCCACTTATTCCTCCAGGTCCCTTATGAATGTTTGAAATATGACATCAGGCGGCCCAAGATGACCACTTGTACCACAAGCGCACCATTGATGCTGCAGGCCTGAGACCGGAAGTGGACCATCTTAGTGGTCAGCGCGCAACTTTGAGATGTCGTTTAACACCATGTATGCTTTATTTCTTTCGCCCAGTAATGCACAACATCAAATCACCCAAATTTGATGGTCGTGAGTTGTGGATTTTTTTCAGAAGCCGTGGGCATCAAGAGGTTAGTATATGTGCTCTGAGACATTTATATACTTCATATGAACCCATAGGCAACATACTTTGGCCCTCCGAGCTTTCTGTGCTTCGCACAGGAGTCAATTTCTCGAACACATCAATTTGACCAAATATCCACCCATGTACAATGAAATCTATACAGTACGACAGCGCCCAGGGATCTCTCTCACCAACGTGTAATGTGGGCATGGAACATAAAATGAAATCCCAGATGCCAGGGTGCCATATTTCGGCCCTCAGAAGCGTATTTTGGTGGGTGGTCAACCACCCCGTTTTCTGCCTTTTTGGAAAAGTTCGCCGGAGAAAATTCACTCCGGCTTCAAAACAGCATGCAAATTCACCAAATTATTTTGGCCTATTCATAGGATGCAGGCCTTCATTGTGAAGGCCCATGAACCCCGTGCGGCGACCGGTAGCTACAATGTTACATCGAAAATGCCTAGGTGGTCAACTACCCAGTCTCCAACAGTATATGTGCAAGTTTAAAGCAAGTGGGAAAATCAAGGGACACAATGTAATGCACGGAGGTCCATGTGAAGAGGGACTAGAGGTTGCGCACCACACTAATCCCCCTGCTTCTTGTGCATGCCACTGCATGGCCAAAGATCCAGCGTGGAACCAAGGACGGCAAGATAAATTTATTTAAGACATATTACAGAACATTGCGAACAGGATGGCCATGGAAACAGCATCAATAGGCCACGAACTCCTCAAAACTGCTGGACAACAGAAAGTATTTTGAATGAATCACGAGTGCTAGGAAGCAGTGTGAAAGCCGACATTCACCGAATTCCGAGGTAGATCCAAAAAAAGATTGGCAGGAATGGCATGCGGTTTCTGTCCATTTTTAGGTGCCTACCGATGTATATATGGGTGAGAAAATATTATTCATGACAGAGCATGACCCAGCCTGGAGGCAAACCAGGACTTCTATGGACACGAGGAAACCTAATAATAGGAGCAGAAGCACCCCCATGCCACTGGGTCTCATCACCCTTGTGCTGTCCCTGTTCAAGTCCCCGAATATTTAGGGGACGGATGCGAAGGATGGAACAATGCTGTATCAAACACGGAGAAATCACCAGTCAGGATTCAAACCAGGAGCAGAGTTAATTTTCGACGGACATCATAGGCACACTGCTTGTGACCAGGTTGTGTTGTATCTGCATCCCGAATAATTAATGGACAAGCAAAAAAACGAACCTTTGTGTGAATCTGGCAGGACTCAACCTGGGCTTGAACCAGGGCTTTCTGCATCACAAATATTTGACCCGTCACGTGGAACCAAATCGTCTTCAAAAGTGTTCTGAGCTTGCAGGGACCAGGATACCGTGATGCAGTTTCAGCTGGAATCTGCTACCAGAGATCCAGATTTGGGGAATCAGGGAGGGATCCAGCAGTTATTGAAGCTCTCAGTACCACTAGACGCCTGCGAAGGTCACAATTGCCTTGGAGCAAAACTGTCGGCATGGTTAAAGGCAAGAAGCAGTGGCACTGCCACTGATGTATGTGTTCGGACAATTCGGATCGACTACTGATCAACCACTGATTGCGATTGCGATGCACCTCACGTG
Organism: Mycena rosella; assembly: GCA_029378255.1. Classification (NCBI taxonomy): domain Eukaryota; kingdom Fungi; phylum Basidiomycota; class Agaricomycetes; order Agaricales; family Mycenaceae; genus Mycena; species Mycena rosella. The sequence continues at coordinate 9,978 of JARKIE010000562.1, forward strand.
ATGAGAACATCAAAGTGTACACAAGTGATGACACCTGCTCGCTTCTTGTCATCTCAATCGCCACCTCAATAGCCAGACGGCTTTCTTCCCTCATGGGGTCGATGTGCATACCATTGAGCGCCCTCATCTACGTGAGGACAAACAACTGATCCTCCGGGTGTCAGTTGTGTTGCGGGGCATTGTTATATCCCATGCCGATGAAGGGGCTATCACTGAAGGTCTCCAGTTGGAAGTTCGGAGATCGGAGGTCAGAGGTCAGAGACCGGAGACCGGAGGTCGGAGATATCGAAGATGAGCACAAACACCACAGGAAGGTCAGGGTGTGCATAATATCCTAGGCCGATGGACAAGACAGAGGTAGATGGGGTCCGAAGGGACACCAGAGGAAGACTCGGAAGCAAAGCAATGTTTGTAATCAAACTGAAGTACATGAGGATATTAAAGCGTATTTATACTAAGTCCGGTATTGTTAACCCAAATGTGGTAGATCAAAACATAAAAATAAATGAGAGTCCAAATTTGGATGAAGAAGTAAGCTGACTAAGCAAAACAATAAACAAGAAGTTGAGAAGGAACAGAAAAACGGATAAACGGGAAACGCTCAGTAAACCTTCATTGAGTAAAAACCCGGTGTTCCTCCGTCTCCGACCTCCGAACGTTCGGAGGTCAGAGGTCGGAGGCCGGAGGTCGGAGGCCGGAGGTCGGAGGCCGGAGGTCGGAGACGGACCAAAGTCCGTGTGCACGAATATAACAAGCATGCACCAGACTACCTACACAGTCAAAAGGCGTGGACACGATGCAAAGTGCTTGTTAGATCGTCTGGACTCAGCTTAGATGGAGATGAGACCAGGAGGACATGCAGCTCATCCTAGGTGTGTCGTCTTTTAACCCCCATGTGCCTATTACTGAAAGCATATATCTCAAGGGGCCATGTCCCATCCCTGCCCATGTGCCTCTGCATGCATCCATGCTGGCTCAGTGCAGACATTCATTTCTGTTTGCTTGCCCCATACACCTCGCCCACTGTGACTGGGCATCAAAATCAGCCAGCCGCCTTCGCGCGCACTTGCCGGCAAGAGGGCAGACATCAGATTCAGTGTTCTGCCTAAGGGTCTTCAGAGGCTTGAGGCTTACTGAGGCCTGAAGTTAACCCTTAGAAGATTTCCATTTTTTTCTGACCCTTGAGGAAGTTGTAAGACTTTCCAGGCGCTGGCGACTTTGCGGCCCACCGGCTATCCGAACCACCGGTGATCTGTGCCAGTTATCCACAGATGCTCGGTGCGCTTTGTGCCGCAATCTTGTTGCGCCGGTGCTTCCTTGGATATCACGCAAAGTCTCAGTTCCATTTCTGAAAAATTGGTCATTCTGACTTTCAAGCTCCTCTCATCATGCAATCTGAGCAGCAGCTGTGGATTAACACAGCCGCAAATGCAGGCATCACAACCTTCAGGTACTTGTTCACTCAACCACAACCCAATGCACCCCCTATGGACGGTGGTATTTAGTCAGCCCACACGCTTCATGCATCCATGATGTGTGCGCAGTTACCCATGCTGCTGAACTCCCCTTTGTTTTTGGCACCCCCAGTGTTGATGTTTCTGCATCTCCCCTCTTGGTCAGTCAACTGATGACTGACTACTGGATTTCGTTCACCATGAGCCTTACACCTAACAATGGTTGAGGAATTCCCCGTAACAATTGCTATCAATTCCACATAACAGAGTTGCCAACTCATTGGTCCATACAGGTCTTGAATAGATGCAGTACACACCGGACAATCAGGTGGGTTTCAGGCTTTCTCTTGAATGAGGTGATTCACACCGCATGCGTCAAACAACATGCGTCGGCTTTTGCCCCCGGTGTCAGTGTTCTGTGTAGACCGTGATCCAGCACAACGGCGCAAATCTCATTATGATCCCAGATGACTACCGTGCAGGTAATTACTTGACTGATTTCAGTGAACAGGGTTGGAGTTGCTCACACTGCATGACAGAGCAGATCGCTTTTCTCAATTCGGACCCCGTTATCTGGCACCATTAATGCATGCAATACTGTCTTAAGGTGCCAGTTGAACAGTGGTTTGTTCCGGGATGAATTTTTTAGATCAGAGTTGGTATACAAACATGAAACCTGATGTTTTAAAAATACTCTGCACTAATTTATGCCTCTGGAAGGATTCCAACCTCCACCTCGCTTACATATATATATATCTGCAGGTGACATCCCATTTGTCCACAGAGGCTCCCTAGGTTCCCTTCTGCCTACACATTATTCCCTGAGGCCCTGCTAACTGCCCCTCATGGACAGGGGAACTTCTTCTCGGTGCTATGCCCCTGAGAGGAATCAAACCTCCACACCCCACTCAACTGGCACAAGGATACCAGTGAATCGGATGCATGTAACAATCCATTTGTTAACAGAGGCTGCTAAAGCCCTATCTATCTGGTTCTTAGACACTGGGTGCAAGGTGCAATATTCTGGGCCCGGAAATAGGCCGGAAATGCAAAGGAAATTGCAAAGATTCCGGCTATTTTCTTGAGATTTATGGGGCCCGGAAATTTGAAATATATTTGATATTTCCTTAAAAGGTTACAGCTATTTCCGGATCCCGGAAATTTGAAATTTCCGGACCCCGGAAATAGCAAGCATATTATGACATTGAACACCTGCCATAATGGGCAATTCTGAAGTGAGAAGGTCACAAGCTCAATCCCCTTATGTGGTATTCTTTTCAGCATTAATATACCTTGCTCAAAGAGTGACAGCAAGTGGTGAATGAGCTATAAAACACAGTTATATGGTCTAGATCCTTGTTTAGACCATCCAAAATCATGTTTCTAATGCTTGAAATACAGAGAGCAAAAAATATTTGCTGGTCACATGCAGTGTATATACATATACACTTCACATGATTTCACATAAATAAATGTCTTAGCTATAATACTTGAGATAGGATGACTCTATTCATCTTTACGACTATTGCTGTTGTGTTTTTCACAGTTTCTGTAACCATTTGAGGGTGATACATTAATATTGAGAAGAATACCATAGAGCAGGATTGAACTGGTGACCTTCTCACTTCAGAATTGCCTGTTATGGCAAGTGTTCAATGTCACAATATGCTTGCTATTTCCTGGGTCCGGAAATTTCAAATTTCCGGGATCCGGGAATAGCCGTAACTTTTTAAGGAAATATCAAATATATTTCAAATTTCCGGGCCCCGTAAATCTCAAGAAAATAGCCAGAATCTTTGCAATTTCCTTTGCATTTCCGGCCTATTTCCGGGCCCAGAATATTGCACCTTGCACCCAGTGAGATAAGATAGTTATCCAATTGTGATTTGCACACTGGCTTAAAGGGGGAAAAATTCCCTGTGATTCAGTGCAAGGTCGAGAATATGTCTCCGTCAGGGATAACATGGATTCTTCAAAATATTTGCCATGTTCCGAGCTGGCAATCATATGCAAATGGGGATTTGAACCCCGAGGATTCAAGGGATATGCTGATGTGCTCATTCCTGTCATGGGTGCACCATACACCAGATCACTTTACGCTGGGTGAATGCTTCCACATGTAGTGTGAGCCTAGTTATGGACAAATGCAAGTCTACAGTGACAATAAATCAAGTCATCATGTTTGTAAGGGAGTTAAACTTAGTCTGAACCAGAGAGTGCATCGGCCCAAAGAAATGATCAAAAAGCGGACAGAGAAGGAGGAAAACATTGAGGGATTTCAATGTGGAAAGAAAAATGACAAGAAATTGTAACCAAAAATACAATTGAGCAGCGGTTGAGAGGAAATACAAGATTTTCAAGAGCTAGAAGCCTGTCTACCAACGGACATATTCCTCGGTCATCACCTTGTCCGGCCCATTGGATTCTACTATGAGTATGCCCTTGTGGTGGAGATGAGGCATACACTGTATCAAGATGCGTATTTCCGAGGTGGAGATCTGCCCATTGGGAAGGGGAAGCACTCTGAGTACCAGCAATTTCTTGAGTGACGTGCAGACGGCAAGGGACACATCAAACTGTGTCATATCCGCCCTGACTGCAGTGGAGGAGCAGTTGATATAGGCGGATACAGTCTAAGACATGAGCCGATTGCCCAGGCTGAGAGCAGAGAGTGCTGTGCACAGGTAAGAAAGGCAATCAGGCAAAATGCCTATGCAAACATGCCTAAGCTCGGGGAATAGATTGAGCAGTGGGATTGTGCGAATTCCAGAGTCTGATCAGCGCGTCAAGTAAGCTAGTTCGTGAGGTGTTTGCAAACACGCACAAGCTGCTATATCTAGAGAGATGATAGAGAGCATGGGGAGGAACAGGTATTGTGGAAATTTGGTTCGATCCACGTTGACCGAGCAGAACCCTTGGAGAGTTTCCAAGTCGAACTTGCTGTCAGGGGCAGTTATCCATTCGACCATGTCATCACTACAGGCGAAGTGGTGGAGAGAAATGGTGGGGGGATGCCAGCAGAGTTCATTGGGGTTGGAACCTGGCTGAACGTGACTTCGACGAGGTTGAGACAGAGGAGGTTAGGGGAACAACCTTCAAGGGCGCGATCAAGCATTTTTGTCACAAAGAAATCACCCTGATGCGGAGGTTTTGGAGCGTGGGACACGAGAGGAGAATGCGTAACAATGGAATAGATGCCCTGAGCTCAGCCTCCTGGCTGAGGAAGCAATGGATGGCGGTGGAGGAGAGACTTTTGAGGGAGAGAGCAGTGATTCTAAGGAGGACGTGGAAGGAGATTGGGATATCCAAACGGCGAATCATCTCACATAGGTCGGGTCGTCTCTCAAGGACATCTAGAATATGTCCTAACAGCTTGATTTTGTCACAGTGGCGACCACCATCAACCGGAAGCAACGTCCGGAGGAATCGGAACGTTCCGGAGATCCAATGATCCTAGCACAGCGAGTGGAGACTGCACTGCAAGCGTTATGAGCGATGCAAACAGGAAAGCCAGACTGGGGAGCTGTAAAATACTGTTATATCCTGAGCCAGAGGGAGGAAGGACCCGGAGCCCGCAGGGGTCCGGTCCGGCACAAGTCCGGAAACCGGAGACCGGAATGGGACCGGAGTCCAAAGATGTCGGCTATTCTCGCAAGCACCACAGCTCAGAAGGGTGTGCGGCAGTCTGGCATCCAAGCTGAGACAAACAGAGGAACAGATACTCCATGACGTATAGCAAAGCCAAATGAGGCTACTCCGAAAATGGCAACCCAGTCGGAGCTCTGCTCCTGGAAGAACTCCAGAAGCAAGCAGAAGGTCCGCAGATATGATCCAGTGGAAGATGGATGAGGATCGGAGGAGCATGGGAACCGGAAGTCTGGAGGTCGGAGGTCGGAGATGGAGCGGAAGTCAAGACGGAGGATGAAGAGGACGTCCGGAGGTTTGATGCAACTCTGGAGTCGAGCCAAAGACAAGATGATGAAGTGATCTCAGTCCATGAGAGGAAACATGGAAACAACATTAATTTTACAGCTGCAGTACATGAGGATATTGAAGTGTATTTATACTAAGTCCGTTATTGTTAACCTAAATAAGGTAATGTAACGTGACCGAAAATATAACAATAAGTGAGAGTCCATATATGGACAAAGAAGTTAGCTGAGTAAGACAAGACAATAAACAAGAAGTTGAGAAGAACGGATAAACACTTAGTAATATGTGATAGGGTAATAGGCCCGATGGTCCGAGACCATCTGAGCCAGCTCCGAACCGGTCTGAAGGTCCGAAATCCAGAGGACAGAAGGGGAGGACCGAAGATGAAGCAATAGACAGGAAACACTCAGTAATCCTTCATTGCATGAAAACCCGAGATGCAACAGAACTCCGAAGGTCTCGGAGGACCGGAAGCGGAGTGTGACCGAAGTGTGACCAGGGGTATCCAAGCCCAAGTGCACGGATATAACACCATCCTGCTCCATTCAATCCTCTTCCTCCTCCTCATCCCTATCCTCCATGACCTTCACATGCTTTGTGCGCTCCTCGTCCTCGTCCTCATCCACAATATCCCTCTTCCTCTTGGTTGTGGCTAATTCGGTGGGGCCAAGAACCTCAACACCTTCAGGATAGAACCGTTCCAGATCTTCTTGGGTGGCAAAGCTAACGACCAGGTTGCGATGCTTGTAGCTGAACTTGGTCGGGGCTGGGGCTGGGACCCAGTCCACCATCTTGTAATTATCAGATTGGGCTCTGACGGAGAGCACATCATTCTGAATCTTCTCAGCAGACTGTGGGCGGTGGTCATTTAATGAAGGAGTGGTATTAAAGTAAAACACTCACCTGGATCAATGCCAGGAGAATGCCTTCCAACGCAGGGTGAGGTTTCATCTTGATCGGTTCATTTTTGTCATCCAGTATCAAGATACTACACATCCCGTCCTTGGCGAGAGAGTCAAAGAGCTTCTGGAATACACTCTGCAAGCCTTGTCTGAGGTCGTGTTCCTGGAGCTCCGTGGCAATGGCGTAGGCAGGCCAAGTGAGTGAATGAACTGAGCTCCAGGCCCCTGCGAAATTTTTTGCCTCATCGTCCACATAGATGGCTGGCAGGCAAAGCTGGAGGTCGCGGAGGGTGGTGGTTACCATGGTCGCTGCAGGGTCACGGGCCTTGGCAGCGGCCACCACGGCAGTGAACCATGACAGCATTGAGTTTGTGCCAATGAGAGTTGTGTCCTTGGCCATATTGTACTGCCCCTTCGCAGTCATCTTCTTTAGCGCAGCCTTAATTTCGGGCAGGTGCGGCTGGAAGACGAGGGTTCACTGGGCGAGGAAGAATAGGATAATCTACACACCACAATCAGTCTCTTGCCTGCAAAATAATTTGCACTCTCACCCTCACCCACATTGTGCCAACTGATGAGTGGGGAGTTTCCACACTGTGTGAGGCCAACCAGTACTGTGTGGCGACAGGACCTTTAATCCAGCCTGGCTTGTTGAAGTTATGGAAGTACGCCAGGTGGAGTAGGATTGAACATGTTTCCGACAGCGCCATGTGCCTTGCCGTGGATTGCTCCCTGGTGCCAGTGCGCTGGGTTTTAAAGTAGGAAATTCCGGGGACCATCCACCCAGAAATCTGTAACTTCCTTTAACGATTTGGCACCATTAAATGAAAGGTGCGACCTACCAAGGATAGCATGGGAGACATGGTCATAAACAGCTAAGTGGGACAGAGAAGGGGACCCCGCTAGCAACATCAGGAACAAATGGATAGCCTGCCATGAGCTGGCCAGTGAGCACAGCATTGAGGCGCGCCGGAAAAGCCTCCAAGTAATTGAGGTCCTCAGTTTCCACACCGTTCTTCACGAGAGACTCAATATACCGTGAAACTTCTAACTTGACGTCCGTGATGTATGCTGCCATGCCCGCAGTCCAAGAATTGCTGCTCACAAGAGCAAAAAATTTCATCTTGTCAAGGAGATGGGTCTTAAATGCAGTGTTGAAGAGGGGAACAAACTCTGTCATCATTTCAGTTGGCAGCTGATCAGCGGCGGTGCTCTGCAGCCAATCGGCTATCTTGTTACGACCGACTTCCTTGCCTTCTGCCAGGAGTTCAGACGTGGAGGCAAGGTTGCAGTTAGCGCTGGCAAGGTACACCAGTTGGTAGTACCCACCACTGAAGAACGGATCTAAAGTCTGGATAAACAATTAGAAAAAGATGCCAAAAATTGGGGTGTATAGGGCTCACCCCCAGATGGTCTTCTTCGTGGTAATCATGTCCTTCAGCTACAGGCCATCGGTTGCAAACACCTTGATAGAGTGGACATGAGATCCCCACTCCACGATGTCCTGGTGTTTGAGTAGGAGCCCTAACACGGGGGACGGTGTGGTCACCGCTGCAAACTTAACCACAGAGTTGCGGTCGTTGTCTGTGGAGGATGCAAGGGTTTTGACAATACTGTTGAAATGGTGGTGAGGGCTATCACTGTGGCTCTTCAGCTCATTGTTGGTCGAGAGTTGCAGGATGATGGTTTGCGTTATGGATTTTTCCATGAGGAATCACACTTGAACTTCTGTTGCTTGAGGAGCATACAGATAATTCCCAGATAGCAGAGATACGAGGCCGTGTTCTATAACACCACCCACTGCTATCAGGTCAGAGGTAGAAGCTATGCCTGCAGGGTTTCTTTGGATCAAACGGTCTGACGGTGAGCTCCGAGCGGCGCCGCAAGGGGCAAGGGGATTCAGCAAAGAGTGCAGTGTGCCTCTGTTTCGGCTTTCTCTGCCTCGTTGCACCAGGGATAACAGACCGTCTCTCCTGAATTGGCTCGAAGTTTCTCTTCTCAGGTATGCTTGTAGATGTGAAGAGCCTCTAGGCTTTGAGAAGTTTGGCGATCCTTGAGGGCAGGCCCTCGGAATAAGGTGGAGCCTTGGCTCCTGGAAAGGAGCAAAGTCAACGCACTTGTCGGGCTGGTGACTGTAGGAGGTGGGATGATCTCGCAAACTTGATGGACTCTGAAGGGATAATGACGTGGCAGCATCAGACAGCTTTTGAGGCAACGATGAGCACAATCTTCCAGCGACTCTCAGCAGAGCGGGGATTCGCGATGGAGCGGGAGTGTTCGAGCTGAATGATCTACTGCTCTGGTGGGAGTCACGCTCTGTCGAAGTCAAAGGTCGGTTCAGGATGGAACGGTGTTCTCAATGTATCCACCAATGTAAGCTGTTGATAAGCTTTGAATATAGAACCCGCCCCGATTATTCCTGGAGTGACCTTGAAGCTTGAGAATAGCCCTACGAAACCCACTTCTATGCAGAAAGCCATGCAGGAAGGAGGTTTCTACTGCTGGCAGAAGCCGAACGACAGCGAGGCTAATACCTGGAAGATACAATAATCAGTAAGGAGTAGTAGCATATACCTGCAACCCTGAATCCTGCCAGCGCGTTCTATGAGCCCTTATGTTTCAGTGGATAAGTGTAGATGGATTTATCCCAGTCACGTGAAACTACATATACATGGGCACACATTACTCATGTTCACTTTGTATAGTACAGAGGCGAGTGCCTCGAAGATATTCATATGTCGTAAAAGTAAGCATGATACGTTACACATGGCATTGTAGCCCACCACTTTCTCTTCTTCCCTGTTTCGCCCTCCTTTCCTTCGAAATCAGCATCAACCTCATCCTCTGATGCGGTATCTGACTCTTGATCGGACACATCATCCTCCACGAGAGCATCCAATGGATTGATCTTTCGTGATATGCAGCACTCAACAAACTGTGAATACAGACATCATTACCACGAAATCAAGACAATATAACTAGCCACATACAATGTCCTTCCCACAAGTGCACCTGTGGGGGATTTGGATCTATGGGCACAAGTGCTCATGTTCAAAAATGTTGAACTCAGATCCATATGAGTTTTTTTCCATGGATGAGTCAGCCGCAGGTATGTGGGTACTTGTGGGTGTCTCAAACCTGTGAGTACTCATGGGTATGGTAGCGGACCGAACTTCGTGACAAGTTCAGGTCCCGATTTGGTAACTGCTACTAGTCACTCCTGTTTCATTTAATCTTTGGTTCGAGTGTGTAAATAGCATAGTAAGAAGGCTCTAGATCAATCCCCTGGACCATAAGTTTGAAATTCTCAAAAAGTATTTTCGCACAGAGATTTTGCGGTTTTTTTCTCGGACCGGCGATCCGGTGGCGGTGCACTACCATCAATCGGCCTCCTGCTTCCACCTCACCGTATCGACGAATGCCGAAGTGTCCCAAGCACCCTTCCCAAAACCTAGTTTATTGAAGCTGCGCATGGCATGGTCTACCACTTCCTTCCCAAATTCCACCCCGAAATGAACCCCATCAAATATTTTGGGCATGGGTTAAGCGCTGGTTCTGTGAACGGTCAAACGGGAACTGGCAGAAGGCCAAGGAGCTCGTGGCAGAAGCACTTCGCTTGTGCCCGCTTCCAACAATTCGACGATTCTTTCAGCGCGCAAATCGGTATGCTAGTGTTTATTGTCACGGCGCCACGGGACCTATTGCGGAGTTTGCGGTGAAGAGATTTTGGTCTCATCGAGGGGTTCAGGCGAAGGATATAGAGGTTGCAACAGCCGAATGGGAGGCTCGGCAGCGGCTCCGTATTACTTGAACTTTGTGATTTTTCTTCCGAAAATTTCGCGCTTTTTTAACCCTATATTAGGGTTTGTCCTACGCCTCTGAAACGAAAATTTTGCGTATAAAACCACCCTATATTTGTGGCTAATCTCGAGTTTCGAAGGCTTTTGGTCAAAATTACAATTGGTCATGAACTTTTGTCTGCTACCATACTCATGTGGGTACTCACAAATAGAAATATTATTTTAACAGAATATAATAACAGAACAGTTGCGTATTGTCTATTGTAATGGGATCATCAGCAATTTCTTTCTCTTTAGGCCGCTTGGATTTCTCCTTGAACTTTGCAATGATTTCTTGGAGTGGAATTGTATAGGAAGATCATACCATGATCCCAACACAGATGCTGCATGAGTCAACTTGTCAGATAGTGAGTGCTGCATCTTCAAGACTATCAAGCCTCCACGGGAAAATGCTCGCTCAACATCTTTGAACAGGAGTGCTAGTAAGCCAGTCATCCAAGGTGTCAGTTGTGGATCCTGTGTCCAACCAACAAGGTTTCAAAATATTTGTTCGTGGTTTTTGATCCCTAGATAATTATGTTAGAAATAGTGTGAACTGCTGAAATGAGTGCATACCACAGCAACAGCAGATGTAGTTTCTGTCTGTGGCTTGTAGTATGTGTTCCATTCATGGCACACCAAGTCTTCAGCAGTCTTGATCCAGTCACACGGCCATTTGGCCTTGACAAAGTATGCTGTTTTGTGCTGGGGACAAAGAACTGGGTGAAAGACAATATTAGTGGTGGTTTAAGATGTGATGAAGAGTGAACCATACTCATCACAACACAAAATACAATGGAATCATCACTGAGTATTTATTCATCATGGTCTGACCACGCAGAGCAGCAGCTCGGATGCAAGGTGAACATTGGATATTATTGATGAATTTATCCATTGCACCTGTAAGAATATCAAAGATTGGGATTACCTCATGTATAAGCAGGACACAGCTCTGGGATATCTTCTTGGTTGCAACCGAGAAGACCTAGAGATCATTAGAAAATGCTCTGAAATTAACTTTGAGCAATGGAAATAGTTCTGTCAATACATCCCACTCCTCTGCCACCAGTTGGAATCATCAAAGTCATGCACCATGGGCCTTGTTGTGGTCCTCCATGACAACCAAAAGTTTGAGAGCATCATGCAACTCAATTGCTTGCCCCAAGAGCTCTGTTGTGTTCCACTAGGTTGACACATCCCTAACCATCAAACGTGGCACAATATTGTTATAAGCATAGGCACCATTGAGATCAGCCTTGATGGTGGGACTGTGCACAATCTTTTTGGCCAGGTTGCACAACTAAAAGGATATGAGGGCATGAATCAATCAGAATATAGATAGATGCACACCTTCCCAACTGAGTAGTGGCCAAGTTTTACCTCATCTGCAGTGAGTGCATCAGAGTCAGCCACAATTTCGGAAATGTACTCCTGGATCATTGCGTTATCATTCTCCTCCACAGCTGGCTCAACTTTGTCTAAATCCATGTCAGATGCATTCAGATCTTCACCTGCCCCAGGGTCGGAGTCATCCTCATCCTCATCCTCATCCTCATCCTTGTCATCTGCCATCTCATCAGTTGACGTCTGAGATGCAGCTGCGGTTGATTTTGATTTTGGCTTGGACTTTGCTTGACTGAACTGAGATAGAATGGCCTGCACAAATCGATTCAGCAAAGCCAAATACCCAGTCCAAGATAATTTACTTTGACCACAAGATTAAGGATGTGTGCAAAGCACCAAACATGTGTGGTTGAACCATGGTATGACTTGAGCAGAAATTCAAACTCATCAACCTGGGTATTGTCTGCAACTAGAGCTAGGATCTGAGATTGGGATTAAAAATATTAACCAGTGGTGAAGAAAACTCTGACCTTATCTGCGATGCCATAATCATGCAAGCATTCTGATATCCGGGCAGCCAGATATTGACCAGTGTGGGCTTTTGAAGCCCTGTAGGTCATGTCAGTGGTTACTCACCAGATAAAATAGGGCACCCACCTCACAAAATTGAGGATGATGTTTTCCATTTTGCCATTGTGAACCCAATGCACAGTAATTCCAAGGAAAGATATGACCCATGGTGATGTCCAACCGTCCACACAGAGGTGTAGAAGCCCGGGATAAAGCTGAGTTGAAAGCATTATTTCAATTGTCAACACCAGCTATGAACAACACACTTGCAATATCTTTGCAACATTCTTGCCACAAATCTGATTTTTTTTTTGACATTGTGTGAGACTAAGGTAGGCGCATTACGCATCCATCGAGTCACGTGGCTGCTTAGCGTGACACCAACTGTATCGCCATAGGCAGCAGCCACATCAACAAATAAAATAAAGTGAAACCATAGAAATGTGTTATTTGAGTGTAGGAACAATCCTATGGTTCCAGATTTCCCAGATTCCTCTCCAAAAAATAGCTTTATCTTGTTTTGACTGAAAAGACTCAAAATGAGATTCTGATCATCCTAGCAGGGACATTCATTTTTATTCGAAAAATTTCGTGCTTCCTAAAAAGGAAATTCCCACGCCTAATAGGGCAATTCCCACCCCTGACAGGCATGCGATGTAACCGTCATTGTGGTATATACACGTTCACATGTGTCAAGCTGTAGCAGTATATGAATTTAGACTACTATGTGCCTCAAGAACCCTCTGAAAGAAAATCTCACTTGAGTCAACAAGGGTAGGACACCTTGCATGTGGCCTGCAGATCAGTCTAGACAACTAAATCCGCAATTCTGTGGTCAGTTCAAGTTTGAGAAGTCCTTCATGAGTTGTTGACAAAATTTCTTGGCTCTGGAGGGCCCGAGACCGAAGAAATACACTAATTTTTTTCGTTGTTCTGAAATTTCGCGCTTTCCCATGTTACTGTCACCCATCAGTCACATTCACGTGACTCGATGAATGCGTAATGCGCCTACCTTATGAGCTGAAGGATGTTCAACATACTGGTTCAGGTTGCAAAGCATCGACTCACATGATTGCACTTTGACTTGAAGATATTCAAAGATTCAGAAGAAATCAATAATACTTAAATGTGCCTAAAATTCACAGGCATTTAACAGATGATATTTTTTAAAGGGATGCGCTACGTTAGCACACATAAACATGAAACTAAAAGCTTTCAAGGGAGGCATGCCAGTCCATAACCTTTTTTGTGTCCCTCTCCCACTCTGTCCAGCTATGCCATGTGAGCTTCCTGTACTCTAGGGGAATCCTGAGATCCTTTTGGGGGGCTCTTGCATCCTTGCCATTCTCTCATGCTGGCTGGCCCATACAATTTCCTGCCATATTTACACACTACAGTGTGATCTCGGAAAATCTCTTTATGTTTATGCAGTCCTGCTTCCAAAGTCAGATGGGTGCAAAGCAATTTTCCGATGCTCTTTGTGTTTGCCACCTCAAATATTACAACTAACTCCAAATAGTGTACCTGTGGAAAATCACCGAGGTCCAGGGCATGGCTAGGTGGCACACGAAGAAATTCAAGGCCTTTAAACGATTTGAGGATACATCCTCTGACAGGTACCACAAGTTTGTTCCCAGCTCACGATGGCTTCCTGACTTGTTTGAAAAGCTCATAGATCACTATGGGCACATCTTTGACCAAGCAATATCCATGTTGTCAGGTGTTATTAACAGAATTGATCACAGCTTCAAAGTGCATTGTGACAATAATATTTCCTCAGTTTGTGCTGAACAAAAATGTGATCGAGCATGTAAGTTCTGCATGGGAGGATGAAGAGCTTACTCCTGCCCAGCTTCACTACACCACTCCCAATGTGTATGCGTGCTCTGGCATATACAACTGTCTGAATTGTTGCCTGATAGTGTTATATCCATGCACTTGGGCTTGGATACCCCTGGTCACACTCCGGTTGCACTCTGCTTCTGGTCCTCTGAGATCTCCGGAGTTCTTTCACATCTCAGGCTTTCACGCAATGAAGGATTACTAAGTGTTTCCCATCTATTGCTTCATCTTTGGTCCTCCCCTTTCGTCCTCCGGATTTCGGACCGGTTCGGAGCTGGCTCAGATGGTCTCGGACCATTGGGCCTATTACCCTATCACATATTACTAAGTGTTTATCCGTTCTTCTCAACTTCTTGTTTATTGTCTTGTCTTACTCAGCTAACTTCTTTGTCCATATATGGACTCTTGCTTATTGTTATGCTTTTGGTCACATTACACTTACCTTGTTTAGGTTAACAATAACGGACTTAGTATAAATACACTTCAATATCCTCATTTACTGAGACCACCTCATCATCTCGTCTTTGGCTTGACTCCAGAGCTTCACCAAATCTCTGGACGTCCTCTTCATCCTCTGTCTTGACTTCTGCTCCATCTCCGACCTCTGACCTCTGGACCTCCGGTTCCCACACTCCTCCGATCCTTGTCCATCTTCCATCAGATCATAACTGCAGACCTTCCGTTTGCTTCCAGAGTTCTTCTGGGAGCAGGGCTCCGACTGGGTTGCCATTTCCAGAGTAGTCCCTGTTGGCTTGGCTATATGTCATGGAGCATCTGTCCTTGTGTTTGTCTCGGCTTGAATGCCAGACTGTTGCACACCCTTCTGAGCTATGGTGCTTGTGTGTTATATCCTGTGCCGATGAAGGGGGCTATCACTGAAGGTCTCCGGTTGGAAGATCAGAGATTGGAGGTTGGAGGTTGGAGACCAGAGACCGGAGGTCGGAGATATCAAAGGTGAGCGCAAACACCACAGGAAGGTAAGGGTGTGCATACTACCCTAGGCCGATGAACAAGACGGAGGTAGACGGGGTCTGAAGGGACACCAGAGGAAGACTCGGAAGCAAAGCAATGTTTATAATCAAACTGAAGTATATGAGGATATTAAAGTGTATTTATACTAAGTCCATTAATGTTAACCCAAATATGGTAGATCAAAACATAACAATAAACGAGAGTCTAAATTTGGATGAAGAAGTAAGCTGAGTAAGCAAAACAATAAATGAGAAGTCGAGAAGGAACAGAAAAACAGATAAACGGGAAACACTCAGTAAACCTTCATTGTGTAAAAACCCGATGATCTTCCATCTCCAACCTCCGAACATTCGGAGGTCGGAGGTCAGAGGCCAGAGATTGGAGACAGACCAAAGTCTGTGTGCACAAATGTAACATTGCAAGAATAGCCGACATCTTTGGACTCTGGTCCCGTTCTGGTCTCCGGTTTCCGGACATGTGCTGGACCAGACCCCTGCGGATTCCGGGTCCTTCCTCCCTCTGGCTCAGGATATAACAGATGGCAGCACCAGAATCTGCTGCAAACATTGGAAATGTTGTTGCAAAAGTCCCCAGATTGGGTTTTCCATCGGTGCAAACCACATCATTCCCCACAGCTGCATGGAGATGTGCAACTTGCAGAAGTCTTTCGCCCATTGAAGGATATAAAGACCAACTTGCCTCTTTTCCATTCTGCAGCGTGGAGGGTTGCAAAAAATGTTCTAGAGGGTACTTGTTGGATTTCCCTGACATTCCGCTGTACTACCAGCTAGATTTCGAGGTAAAAACAGGCTTAACTCTCTAGAGATGCATCTGGGGGACAAATGCAACAGAGGGTGGCTGACACCGAATTCCTTTTCAGGTTGGTACCTTCAACTCATCCAGGAAGCACTACCAAAGTCATCACAGCTAACCCTAACTCTTTTATATAGAACCTCCATTTCTTCTGTCATAGCTTCCAGCCATTTTGCTGCAGGATCCAGCTCTGAAGTTGTAGAGGCTTCAACACTGGTGCGCTCGAGGCACAGGCGAGCCTCACATAGCTTCGCTCCATTCGCATATGTGCATGGGCTCAAAGAGCAGTGCAAACTCACATGCTGAAGTGCTCTTTGACACTTTCACAGCATCTTGTTGAGGAGCCCTTGAGTATGACAGTATTTATCATCAAAAATTATTCACCTGAACATTGCACAGTGCATGTGAGGCATCTTTGGTATACATGCAACTGTATTTCTGAAGCAGAAAGTATTTAATTTTTGAACATTCCAGGCCCATTCTGTGCATGTGCATTAGTGCATACATGAGTGAGTTGAAATTAGATTCCATCATCAGTATTTCCTGACTTTGGCGATAAAGTGCACTGTATTTATACAAGATAGACAAGGTAAAGTGAGACTGCAATAGGGGAGCTCAGAGTAACTTTGCCAGTGCGCTTGCACTGGGGACAATAAGCAATATAATGACCCTGTATATCCTTAGTATATCCTCAGTATTTTACAAAAATCCTCAGAATACCCCCCCAATATACAGGGTCTGTATATGTTCAGTATTTTACATAAATCCCAAGGAAATACCCAGAATATCTTGGGTCCGGATATGCTCAGTATATTAGCTAATATCTTGAGCATATCCTTACAAAATCCTGAGCATATTCTTACAAAATCCTGAGTCCATATATGGTCGCCATCAGACCTCAGTATTTTGCAAGTACATTGCAACCAAACAACCTAAAAAAGATAGGAACAATTGATTAACTGGGTAATAATAGTTGTCACAACTACAGTTTCTATAAGAGGGGTTCTGATTTGTGGCTGTGCTATTGTAGGCTATAAATTTGGTGTGTTGTATAATGTTTGGATGAACACCTCTTTTTCATGTTCCTTCATGTTTTTCTCCTTATTGCAATTTGCAAAAATAATGTCTGTCCCCAGAAAAGAAAAGAAAAAGTTTTGAGTTGGGCATGTGGAGGTCGCGGGTTCAGACCGCACCGCTGACATCATTTTCACCATTGAATCACAACCAAATAACATGTGTTTTCAGTCGTGTCCTCGTTTGCTTGCCCTTTTCTTGGACTCAACTGCAGCAAATATGTTCTAAAATCAGTTTCCATAGCACATAAGTGTTTTAAATAGCTTGGGGATGTGTTCATCAATCTTTGACTTAGTTTGAGTTGAATCACTCAAAGTAATGAATTTCCGAATGCTGCAGCTAAGAATGCATAAATTTGGGTCTGTTTCCTAGGGGAGTATCCTGGGTCACACCTATCATACCCAACATATATTTTTAAGTGCATTCTGAAGGTCTCTGCATCAGAATCTATCCGATAATATTACAATTATGTACTTGAACAAAATTATGTTGGAATTGCTTCTGCTGTGGTTGGAGACATAATAAGAGGGCCAAAATTGTATGGGGATTTACTTGGTATCTGGTAAATCAATTAAGAGCCTCGGTGATATCCTAGGGTGTTCAATACATCAGGAATTCAACAGCTCAACATGTATACAGGAATTATATGATAGTGTCCTGATTTTGGCTCTCAAACATGTTTAGACCCATTAAAATAACCTCCAGAAATACCACTGCCCCATAAATTCCCTCCAAGATGGGTTAGAGATACCACATAAGGCCAGCACAACTGAAAACACATGTTAGTCTGCTTCTGCTCCACAATTTGTCATTGATTTGCAACTTCTGTCAGTTGACCTTGGTACAACTCTGTCCAACTGTTTCTTTGAGTAGTTGGGAACATCTTTCTGGGTGCCCGGGCATCCTGTAAGTCACTGTCGGGGATTTGTCACGCAGAGGCGGACGAGATTCGCCACCCAGCATGAGCATCCACACACCTGTGACATCATAAAAGTGGAGCAGGAAGACTCTGTGTTAAACAGAGGTAAGCAAGGATCGAAGAGCACCACTCAATCAAAACGGGTCTACTTTTTCAAAAACAGCTGTATCTGCTTTTGCAGCAGAGACATTGGGGTGGCTGGCTTTGGCAGCAGGCTACCATTTCTCTTATTCTCCTAGTCACCAGCTTTAGCAGCAGGCTGTGTTTTCTTCTCTCTCCATTCTTCAGCTATGGAGGCAGCCTGGTTTTGCAGCAATGTTCAAAAATGGAAATAAAGACCTGCCTTATAAGCCAAAGGCTCCGCCAGGTGCAATTCAGGAAATCACAGTTAGGGTTAGGATTTCCTTCTAAGGTATATCTTATATTATCTACTTCCTTATAAGGAAACCCTAACTCTCACTTTAAATTTCCCAATTGCCCTTAGCTAAGCCTTCTCCTTATAAGGCAGGTCTTTATTTCTATTTTGGACATTGTTTGTACATGTTGTATTGCGAAATATTGAGCATATCCTGAGTCCATATATGGTAGCCATCAGAACTCAGGATATTGTAAGGATATCTTCAGTATGTTTCAAAAATACTGAGCATATGGCCTCCGTATTTGCAGGTATATTCTGTATTGTGCATAAGAGAACTGGCTACTTGCCTGAAGTCAACAGTAAGAAACTGATGGCTCAGACTACACTAGCCTACTTATATATATGTAGAATGTACAGCCTGCATGCAGTGCATACACAGCATAAGACTGTGGCATAGGATACAGCAGTAAGGCTGTGGCACAGGAATATGTATAGCAATAACACATAATGAGGCTGTGGCATAGGAATATGTACAGCATGCATGACAGATGGATCCATTAGGATACCACTCTAAGTCCATGTGCAAGAATGAATCAGTCCAATCAGTCATCTCAACATGGGGATATTTCTATCCAGTGGTTCTTGCACAACAGCCGGTTCCTGTTAAATAACAGGAGTCATGTGTTTCACCTTGCATGATTTTTGGAGCGAGCATGCCTCCCTTGCTTCCAATTTTATCAGAGGTTCCTCAATTCAGCCTAAGTACAGAGATTTGAGATTCTATAATAACACCCACCTTGGATCAAACACCTCAGGAATGGAAAATATTGTTGTACTGTCTGTTTACAAGAGTCTACGATTAAATACTTTCAAGCACAATTTATGAGATCAGTGGGAGGTGTGAGATATGTGATAGATGTTGTCCTGCCATAGATGTCCTGGATGCCCAATCAATTCTACCATTTCTATGAGAGACATGTAAATTAAATTATAGTCTACTTGAAACCAATCAATTGTCATGAATAGTAAATAAGTCTTTAAGCCAATGGTTTGCATGTTATGCGGGCCTTTAGTACCAGAGCTCTGACGGTGAATGTCCTAGAGGCTGAATGTGCCCTGTTGGCTATAGGCCACTTGATTGTGTGAGTTGGGCCCTTCATCTTCTAGCCTGTCACAAGACACTTTGATCTGGGGAATAATTAGTTACTGCAAATACTACTGTTTAAGTGTTATGGGTTCATCAATCAGCTATTGAGGGTCATAGTCAGAGGGCATGATTCACATCAATGTCAAGCTAGGGGTTCAGGTCGTCCTTTCCCTTTTTCTTCCTTCCTTTCTTCTTCCTCTGAGTGATGGATGCTCCTGTTTCCTGCATCTCCTTAATTGGGCTCTCTTTAGCCTTGCACTTTCTCTTTCTCTCACCCTTGTCCTGGCTCCCTTTGCACTCTTTCACCACTGCTTGCTTTCTCTTAGTCTTTCTGGTGGTCTTCTGTGTGGAGTCAGCATTGTTTTCAACAAGTTTGTTCCTATCATCTGGAAGGCTGAAGCCTTTGAAAGTTGTTGGATCAACTCATGCCATATTCATCCTGGCTACACCCAATTGCTCCCACTCTGAGCAGGCCAACCACCTGCCATCTAGACAATATCCAACACATTTCTCTCGAGGGCCTATTGACCCAGGAGAGAATCCCCTTTGTGTACCTGTTTCCAGCATTCCCAGGCATCCTGGCAGATGCTGTTAGCACACTGCTGGGGCCAGAACTTAACTTCATTGACTTTGCCTCTTATTGTCACAATCCTATGACATGGAGTGGGATTTCTCCCACTTGATATAGAACCCCTCCTCACTAGAATCTCCCTGAACCATGGGAAGATCACACTGGTGGTAAATGAGCAGGGACAGTGCAGATGAACCTTGGAAGACACAATGATCCCTAACAGTATGGCAGGGATTTCACACAGGTGAGGTAACTGCTGAGCAAGCACTGTATGTGGGAGGATGAGGAATCCATCTGTACACCTATAAGGCATTCCAAGATTGTCTCCCACAACAGTAGGTGGGGATCCATTGGTTCACAAACCAGCTGTAGGAATGGTCCAGTGGTGAAGAAGATTCCGAGGTGGAAACAACCTACCTGACTTGATTCATGCAGCCATGGTTGGTGATGGGCAGATCTATCTAAAGAAGGATCTCATTTGGCAACCAAGCTGGCCACCTGCCAAGCCCAGGTACTTAGCTGTATCATCATAGACAGGAATGTTTGACAGCTCTGTCTTCCCAAAGTCTAATTCTCAGCAGCCCCTGTAATACCCAGATCACATCTTCAAGTTGAAATATGATCCAGATTATGTTGAGACTCACAGAATCAAAGCAAGCTGGCAGCTGATGAGCAACTTTAATGCTGAATGATGTTATTCTAGCTTTGCTCCAAGGTCTGGAGGAGTCAGTATAGTGGTGTGATATCTTCTCCTTCATCTGAATATAGGCTTTAGAGGGGACTCAGAATAAGAATATTATACATGCCACCATATCCTTTTGTAGGTTTCAGGGGTGGTAGCCAATAATTTTTTGTGCAACTGGTGGAGAAGGACAGGCCTGAGTGTACAACCCTACAAAGGCCTTCAAAGAAATAGTGGAGGGAGGTCATAGCATATGAGGGAGAAACAGGATATCACTCTCCAGAGAGGAGAATGTGAGACCTGTGGATGTATCTCTCAAGTGAGGTTCTCAGTTTCTCCATATACTAGACAGCTATAGGTCTGAAACCCATCATCCACCTGAACAATCAGATGAATGGCTACATTGAACTGTCTTACTTTTTGCTTCGTTTTTTTGAGTGTTTCTCATCAGTCACTGAAAAGTATCAGCCATTGCCATGATTGTTGCAGGATCATCAAGAGGAGATACCTCCACTGATATCCCACATCACCACCACCCTGCATTACCCACAAGGACGTGTGGGCTCCTCTACCGTATTGCTTGCCATTGTTGTATTGCCCATTAGAGAACCTCAGCTCACATTGTGGCCTTTTTGTAGGCCACATCAACTACTGCACAGCCATTTCGACTGCCAAACTGGGCTCTCAACCTTCCATCCTACACTTGCTTGTAATGCACAGTGTTGCCATGCACTGTGAGGGTTATATATGCTCTGTATATGTCCTTGCATAACACCATCAGCACAATGTGGCTAGATTGCCAAATTCGAACTTACCTGGAAACCATAATCACACAAACGTACTCTTCAGCCTTGAACACAAACTATGACCTCTAAATCTACCATCAACATCCTAGTCTAAGCCTCACCAGACTTCACTGAGTCAAGCAGGTCTCCTATGACTCATGATGCAAAGGACCACATGGTACCGGGACCTAGGGGGCTGTGCAAGCCAAAGGTATAACAGAAACACTATTCTAGCACTGTAGAAAAGAGATATCTCCTATGTTATAGACAATCCCCCACAACACACCTTCCCATGTACTCTACTCCCACCACCTAATTCCTCACCAATAGCCTCAGTTCACATTTATTGTCCTCTGCTGCAGCCTTCAACTTCAGACTCACTCTGATCCATCCTCACACCTTTCACTGTGGTGCACCCATCTTGGAGACATCCTCACTTGCTGAAGTATTCACACTCCTTTACTGCACAATTTACTAACACATCTTGTCTTTTTCTGAGACACCACCAGACATATCTGCACACCCAAGGACACACTGTGTCCTGCTCTATAGCACACCCTACTACTGGGTTTCCATCTTGTATTAACCCCCAACCAGCTGAACAAGCTACTAAGTAAATACCATCTATTTCACATATAGGAAATATTCAGAAGGCGACAAATCACAGAATGGTGGGGCTACCTCAAAGCTGTGTGATGTAGAGCCCAAGGATCATGACCAAGAGATTGTTAGCAAAGATGAGCACATCAACACAGAGGGACAAAGTACTTTGTGCTCAGGCACTGCTGGAAAAACTCTGCTGCACTCTGGGCTTCCCCTTGAAACATGCAAAAGCATACTAGGCACCAGGAACGATGTGTGGAGTGCAGCATGCAGTAAACACCTGCAAAATTTTAGGGAGAGAGGGAAAACTATAGGAATACAGTGTGATATCCTAAAAAGTTCCCACACATTTACTCTCACTCATCCAAGATTTTCCCTGCTCTTTTGCAAACCTTCTTCAGCATTATACCAATGTTGGCTCCATCCAACCCTCTCGCCTCTGACGGCACCCCTACGATGCCCCCCTTCTCATTCAAATGTTCAGTTTTCTCACAAATCCCCAATCCCCATCCACGACCGCTAGTTTACCCTACCTGTACTACGTATAGCGCGACATGGGCCCTCCCTCGCATGCACTCAAATGGAAGATTGACAACTCCCCAAGAAAAAATTGAAATTATTTTTGTAAGGAATGGTGGGTTTTTTTGTTGTCATTTTCTTGCTGAATGTGGCTGTGCACTAACCCTAATAAATGATGTTCAGTTTTCTCACAACTCCCTAAGAAAAGTTTGAAATTATTTTTGTAAGGAATGTAGCACTGGTTGAACATTTCAAGTTTTTTAGTGAGAAAATTGGTGAAAAACTCAAAAAAATATACAGAACTTTTTGACTCACAATCACTTTTTTCACCAACAACAGAAAAAGTTCAGAAAAAGTTTCGAAAAATTGCTGTAATATCAGTAAAGTTTTTCACCAATTTTCTCACCGAAAACTCGAAATGTTCAACCAGTGTAGAGAGAAACAGTTTCGGACATTCAGACGTTGAGAAACTTTGTGAGTTTTTTTTACACCTTGTAGAAAAAGTTTAGAAACTGTTGATTGTACTTAGTGAGGAGCTGGACAAGTTTGAGTAAAGGTTTGACAATGTTTAGTCCCCATCGAAACTGACAAAGTTTTTTACCAAAAACAGGTGTTTCTATAGCAATTTATTAAATGTGCAAGGTGACCACCATATTATATATCATATCTTTCATCACATTTTCACTGGTTGAACATTTCAAGTTTTTCAGAGAAAAATTTGCTGAAAAATGTTTAGGCTTTTGCACAAATCTTTTGCTGAAAAAGTAGATGAAAAACTTACAGCTATTGGCAGTACCGAAGGCAAGGCCAAACAATTTCCGTTTTTGGCTGTTTTTGATCCCTACAAAAGAATTGTCAGTATCTTGCTTAGTTCTCTCACTGGGTGCAAGGTGCAATATTCTGGCCCTGGAAATAGGCCGGAAATGCAAAGGAAATTGCAAAGATTCAGGCTATTTTCTTGAGATTTACGGGGCCCGGAAATTTGAAATATACTTGAAATATCTTTACAAAGTTATGGCTATTTCCGGATCCCAGAAATTTGAAATTTCCGGACCCCGGAAATAGCAAGTATATTGTGACATCAAACACCTGCCATAACAGGGAATTATGAAGTGAGAAGGTCATAAGTTCAATCCTGCTCTATGGTATTCTTTTCAAAATTAATGTATTGGGCTCCAATGGTAACAGCAACTGTGAAAAAAGACCACAGGAATGGTTATAAAGGTGAAAAAGAATTGTTCTACCTTACACTGGGGACAATAAGCAATATACGGAGCCTGTATATCCTCAGTATATCCTCAGTATTTTACAAAAATCCCCAGAATATACCCCCAATATACGGGGTCTGTATATGCTCAGTATTTTTGAAACATACTGAGGATATCCTTACAATATCCTGAGGTCTGATGGCTACCACATATGGACTCAGATATGCTCAGGATATTGTATACAACATGTACAAACAATGTCCAAAATGAAATAAAGACCTGCCTTGTAAGGAAAGCTCAGCCAAGTGCAATTGGAAAATCAAGTTAGGGTTAGGGTTTCCTTATAAGGTATATCTTATTTACTACTTCCTCATAAGAAACCCTAACCCTAGCATCAAGTTTCAAATTGCACTTAGCTGAGTCTTCTCCTTACAAGGCAGGTCTTTATTTCCATTTATGGACATTATTTGTACATGTTGTATTACAATATCCTGAGCATATCCCGAGTCCATATGTGGTAGCCATCAGACCTCAGGATATTGTAAGGATATCCTCAGTATGTTTCAAAAATACTGAGTATATACCCTCAGGATATTGTAAGGATATCCTCAATATGTTTCAAAAATACTGAGTATATACCGCCTCTGTATTTTGCAGGTATATTCTGGAGATATTTGTAATATACTGAGCATATCCTGAGCATATACAGGCCCTGTATATTGCTTATTGTCCCCAGTGTAAACGGGAAATGCTCAGCAAACCTTCATTGCGTAAAAACCTGATGATACTCCGCCTCTGGTTTCCAATGTTCAGAGGCCGGAGGTTGGAGATTGGAGACAGACTGAAATCTGTGTGCATGAATATAACATGCACCTTCCATGCATTTACAGGTATTTAATATACAGTCTTTGATCCCACATAGTGGGAGACTGAGGTTCTTGCACCTTCCGTGCATTTACAGATCCTGTTAGGTTATGGGCCCTATAGCACCACTGCTCTGACAACATACCTACAGACAAGACTCACCGCTCGCTCATCAGAGCTAGAAGCATTGTGAGCACTGCCTCATATCAATCACACGACTTGCTGCTGATATCCCCTTGGAACTTCCCACAGATGTCAACTACTACAGCTCCTCTGGCTTCCACCAAACTCTCAGGTACCGACGATTGGCCAATGTTCCGTGTCAACATTCAAATGGAGCTGCATCGAGATGGCATGTTTACTCTCGTGGAAACTGTGATCCAGGCTCCCACTGCAGCTGATGCTCTGACTGCTGCGGCTATCAACACCCCTCTACCTGGTGCTGCTCTTCCCCCTGGTGTACCTTTGAAAGACACACCTGCAGAGCGTAACAGCCAAGCCTTGGGAACCATTAATAAATTCCTTTCAGCTGAACTGCGCCTGGAGTACGTAGAGAGGATAATTGCGCTGATCTACTGCTATGGGTATCCTTGTGCATCTCTTCACAACTAAACTCATTGTGGAGAGCGAGCCAGAACTCATTGACTGCACAAAGATTGAAGCCCACATAGGTGCTATCAAGGGTTACTTTGACCATCTTGCATGGTTGAAATACCCATTCTCTCCAGATCTGCAGCCTCTCATCTTGCTCAGCACCTTACCAGAAGACACCTTTTGGACTGGCATCAGGGGGATTATTGTTTCTTCTCTTGGCACAGGAATGACCTTGGACAAAGTCCAAGCTCATCTACTCACTATCGGGAGGCGACCTGATGCCAAAGATGAGGAATCTGCTTTGGCTGCCAAAGCCCAGATCTCCAACAAGGCAAAATCTTCTGCCAGGGACAAATTCTGTCTCATTCATGGCCAGAATAAATCATACACAACTGATGAGTGTTACAAGGTGAA
Organism: Mycena rosella; assembly: GCA_029378255.1. Classification (NCBI taxonomy): domain Eukaryota; kingdom Fungi; phylum Basidiomycota; class Agaricomycetes; order Agaricales; family Mycenaceae; genus Mycena; species Mycena rosella. The sequence goes on from JARKIE010000562.1 coordinate 35,385, forward strand.
GAACCTGGCTCAGGAGGGAAAAAAAGGGCAAATTGAAATCTGGGAAATAGGGAAGAAAACAGGGAGACGACGGACCAGATATGCTTATAGATATGCGGGAGGTCAGCGGTACTTCATCACGTTAAACTTAAAGGTACGAACAAACAATGCAAATTTATAACCTACGGCTGTTTCATTGTCTGCCAGGTATCCTTGGTCATCCGGATCCAAGTCGGCCTTTGTGATATCAAGTGTGAAGATCGTGAACTCCGGCAAGTTTGAGGTGGTAGTGATTTGGAATGTCTCGATTGAAGCGAAGGTACTGCATCTTCCTCGCAGCCAACTGCTTCTTGCTGATCTCTGCTGGCGCTTCGCGTGCTATTTTATGCTGATGCAACGTTTCCAGATACACGTAGAAGATTCGCACATGGGAATTACTGTAAGGGTTCATTAATAATTCTCCCGTCTCATCGTATTTCACAACGCTCATGACTTCACAATTCCTACATTTCCAATTAGCTACAAATTGTTCCTTACGTCCGATATCTCCGATCCGATAACTCCGAGTAATCACGAGTAGTTTAGTCATCTGCCAGCGCATGGGAATACTATCTACACTTTAACTCAAAACTATCACCTGGCCATTTGCCTGACTCGTCGAGAATCTCCGAGCACAGGCAAAGGGCACTAGGTGACACTTCAAAGCACTATATTTTCAGCCTCGCGACTATCTTTAGTCCCTCCCTTACGCTCCTGTTAAACGATCGAGTCACGAGCCTTGTCATATATTGAAAGGTTAGAGAATCTGTCTACCGGTAGTGGAATATCCGCTATACATCAGATTCTTGTTGTTGGCTAGACCGCGTACCGGGGTCGTAACCACCTCTGCTCGCCCGGAGACCACATTCGGCACTTTCCTACCTACTGTTAAGATTCTCAGGTCTTACAATTACGTAGGGGTTGGTGTCCAGCTCGTAGAGATTTGTGGCTGCTCACCCTCCGTTTGACTGGGGTACGAGCCATGATAAGCCTCTTGAGCAAGCATTGTTGGGGGCGGTGACATGGGATGATTTTTTTCTCCGTTCGTGTCGATTCACGATTCACACATGTCTGCAGTGAGCATTTTTGATAAATCGGGAGAATCAATTGGGGAGCTTGAAACAGAGAATCTGAGTTGAACTGTTGAACGGCCTTGGACACTGGACAGGCTTGATTCAATATCGGCCGCATACCACAGGCTCTGGTGCACCTGGAAGCATAATTTCGTGGGTTAATTAGTCCAGTGCTAGAATAGTTGGCAGGATGTGTGCGATCAGGGCGTGTCGTGCAGGAATTCAACCAAAATTGATTGGCGAAGCTGGTGTGACCAATTGTGCAAACATCATGGGCGGAGCAATGATCAACATTCATTGTTCTGGCCTGGGTGTCCTTCTTCCTCCTTCCGCTGGCAATTTCACAACCTTGCCCATGTGTTACCTTCCACGGCTCTGCTGCCTTGGAATATCAGCTGTATCCCACTTTTTCTCCCTGGAAACAGCCGCTCTGGCGCACATCCTCCTTCATCAACTCATCACTGGTTGTGGACAACCCTCCCTGCATACAATGTTACCGTAGTACGTGCTCCAGCCAGCCACCGCCGTGCCAAATTTGTTGCCAACTTGTGCATGGCTGTGTACCATACAGCCAATTTCTTCCCACAAAGATGTGCGCCTTCCCTGGGCAGCATGACTCGCTCCTCGCTTGTATCTGGTCCTCCGTATTCACTGCACGCTTCCCATTAACCTTCCATGTTCCTGTCTTCCTTATGCACCCACCTTCGCCCCTCTGTTCTCTTCTCTGCCGCTTCCCGTATTCTCCTTTGCTTGTACGGCGCACCTGCTTCTCAAAGGTGCGCTGCACCAATGCTTCCTGCGCGACCTTTTTTTGCTGAACCTGCCGTGTCAGCCCTGTGCTTCCCTGCCCACTCACGAGCACGGTGAAATGACCCACAAGCACTGGGCAATGGTGGCACGGCTCGGTCTCTGCTTTGGCACACGGCTGTGGAGAATCCTGGAACATTGCAACTCAGCCAATGCTTTGCGTCTCTCCGCCGATGCCACCTCCTCTAGGACTTCAACGAGGAAGAATCCAATATAGCAAGCGTTGGTCGTGCGCGACGTGCATCTGCTTCGTATGAAAGTCCTTCTGAATCTCGCAGAGTTTCCCCATTCAACTTTGGCCCATGCCATTCTTTATCCTCTATTTATTCTCTTCCCTTTGTCCCTTGGCGGCTCCACCCTGCGATCAAAGTGTCTCCTGACGTGGACGAAGAACAGAGGTCGGCGTTCAATTTCGGACATTCGTCCGTTTCCGTACGTCGGCCGGTGTTCTGGTTTAGTATCAAAATTAAGAATGCTTTGTGCACAGATTTAGGGTCAGCCCTGTATGAACCAGCTCTGTTGTCTCCCTCCCAATGATGTGGTTCCAGGCTAGCATTCCCCCTCGTTCAAAACTCTGCTTTGTACCCGGGAACTGGGGTCCAGGAGGAAGGTTTGGAAGTGCATGGTGCTCGATGTCCTGCAATATGCATGAGCTGCTTCAGATCCTCCCATTCGACTCAGGAATAGGCCCTGTCTGACCAGTGTCTGATGCTTTTTCCATTCTTTGTCCCTCAATATCACGCACATTTTCCAGTATGGCCTGGCTGGATCCACGAACGCGAGCTCTGCTGTCTTCGATCTATATGCTAGGAAGCGGAATGCACATTGTGCCAATCCATGCACCCTCGGTCAAGGAAACTGTCTTGGATTCAAGTTCTTTCTTCGACTCCAAAGGTCAGCAGGCCGCACCCTCCCAGCAAACCTCCCCAGTGCGATCGAGGTAAGGTAGTCCTCCTCATGCATTCCCTCCCGGCTTGAACATCAACGGCACCTGCACCCGTTGGAAATAGCTTGTTGAAATTGCTGACTCACATTACGAGGATCATCTCTAGGAAGTGCAGAATGCATTTGCCTTCAACCCCGGGCCTTACGGGCCCCGTCTGGCGATGAGAATCCTTTCATTTCATGGAATCGACAGCATTTCACGTCTCGCTTCACAGCATACCATTGAGGCACCACACCACCTTTCGAAACACCCTTTCGTCCCTGGGGACCAGCAGGAGGAAGGCTTTGTGGTCTATACGTTGCATAGCCAACCTTTGCTTTCCAATTTTCGATAGGCAAGCCTTGAACGAAGCACGCATCAAGTCAGGTACTGAGGTAAGTACACGCATAGGTCCAGATCCAGGTAAGTAATCTCTGATCTCGTGCTTGAATTTGTTCTAACAGCTGGCTGTGTCCACAGCTCCACCTGAATCTCTTGACTTGTATACAACCGCTGAATATCACTGCTAGCGCACCCTCAAAGTGCGCTGTGTTGCACTTTTTTCATCATCCTGGGCTTCTAACTAAGGCTTACTTTGCAGTTTGTGATATTTGTTCCCTCGGACGGCGCCTTTATTTGGTGGGAAAGAGTCTGGAACTATCCCCGCAATCTGCGTCACGAGCTGCAATTGGTGTGATTTCAATTTTCAAGTCAGTTCGCACACTGTGCAGTCCAATTTTTTCCCCTATTTACTTACCCAGTCTTGTCTCTTGATTCCCTCTGGAGGTCACACCACCAATTTACTCCACACTGACGCGCACTTGAATCCTATGTAGGGTCCATCGCAACTTGCGGACTCTGGGCGGGCTGAACTCCAAGTACCTCCTTCGTTCAACCTCAAGATTTCCCTTCCAGCCAAAGCACATCCAGGTGCATTTGCTGATCCTCATCTTTAATGCTTCCCAATGTACCCCCAGCAAGTCTCTTGTTCCTCTTGTTCCTTATTCGCAGGTTGCGAGGCACGAGAGAGGAATTTTGTCTAGAGAGACTATTACTTCGCTGCCTTTGTACAGCTCAACCTCATCCGCATTTGATCCTGCTCGCAGGTGCGGAGTAGTTGTCACTGGGGACAATAAGCAATATACGGAGCCTCAGTATATCCTCAGTATTTTACAAAAATCCCCAGAATATACCCCCAATATACAGGGTCTGTATATGCTCAGTATTTTTGAAACATACTAAAGATATCCTTACAATATCCCGAGGTCTGATGGCTACCATATATGGACTCGGGATATGCTCAGTACTTTGTAATACAACATGTACAAACAATGTCCAAAATAGAAATAAAAGACCTACCTTGTAAGGAGAGGCTCAGCTGAGGGCAATTAAGTAAATTAAAGTCAGGGTTAGGGTTTCCTTATAAGGAAATAGATAAGATAAGATATACCTTATAAAGAAACCCTAACCCTAGCATCAAGTTCCTAACTTCACCTCAGCTGAGCCTTCTCCTTACAAGGAAGATCTTTTATTTCTATTTTTGGACATTGTTTGTACATGTTGTGTTTCTAAATACTGAGCATATCCCGAGTCCATATATGGTAGCCATCAGACCTCGGGATATTGTAAGGATATCTTTAGTATGTTTCAAAAAATACTGAGCATATACAGACCCTGTATATTGGGGGTATATTCTGGGGATTTTTGTAAAATACTGAGGATATACTGAGGCTCCGTATATTGCTTATTGTCCCCAGTGACAACTACTCCGCACCTGCGAGCAGGATCAAATGCGGATGAGGTTGAGCTGTACGAAGGCAGCGAAGTAATAGTCTCTCTAGACAAAATTCCTCTCTCGTGCCTCGCAATATCCTCAGTATGTTTCAAAAATACTGAGCATATACAGACCCTGTATATTGGGGGTATATTCTGGGGATTTTTGTAAAATACTGAGGATATACTGAGGATATACAGGCCCCGTATATTGCTTATTGTCCCCAGTGTGTATCACGTGAAATTCCTCTCTGCTTCTTCACAAATTTTAACATACTTTGTACAACAGTATTGGCGCTCCTCGCAACTCTATAATTATGTTCCTTTGCTAATTTCGACGCGACTTCTGAATTGCAACTGGGTCAGATCCTTTTCTCGGTGACTAATGAACTAATTCTTCCCCAGTTCTTGGGACTATGGCTTGATTTGGTATGCTTCACCATAGCTTAATCTCACAGAACTCGAGGCCTGGATTCCTTTGTCTTTAAATCTAATGCTAAAAGATCAGCCTGTTTGTCTGAAGGAGGGCAGTGTACCCGACCAAATGGGTGGATGGAGCAGGAAATAGAAGGGAGAAAATGATATTGCATCTATTTATCTACACAGATGTGCAATCTCAACCTAGATATATGTTACGAAGGCTAAAAAATAAAAAACAGGTGTGCATGAGATGAACACAAAATGAGTGGTGTGAGTGAAAAGAATGGTAAGCGAGCGGAATAAAGAGGACGGAGTATGTGTCCCCCATGAGCTACGTGTTGGGGAAGCAAGAGATTGGCATCATAATAGATGCAAACAATGTGCGCCCCACCCAAATTATGCAACTGCATCCATGCAGCGGACTAGCGACCACAGGAATTGAGTAAGGAGTGTGCATGAAACACAAAATATAAATAGTGCATTGAGAATGCCCCACCTTCTCCAATGAGGATTTATCATGGCCGGGGTCTGGAGTTGCCTGGAGGCCTGAGAGTTTGGGCTGGAACATGCAGCAAAATGGCGATTGCCGGATGCCACACGGCATCAGTCATCGCCTCTTGTCTTCCTACCACCCACCCATTTTTCCTGACTCCACCAACCCACCCTAGAACACGCAATGCCCCCAGGGCAGAACAAGAGGAAGATGACAAGCCGCTTCCTCACACCGGAGCACTATGACAGCCCTGTGAGTCCCCTAGCCGACGACATCTGCCATGAGGTCTGAAAGATTGGAAAAATCTCGGCAGGAGGTCAAAGCCCGCGTGAGCGAGTGCATCAATTTCATTGATGCCCCCAAGCAGAAGGCACTCCCCGAGGACCAGCATAAAGAGTTCCACAATACCCTTGCCAAGATCATTAACTGGACACCCTTTGTCAACAACAAGAAGATGGACGACACGGTCAGCAAGGTTGACAAGGGCGAGCTCTTGAGTGCGGGGGACCTTGTCGTCCTTAAGACGGCGGCAGCCTTTGTGCCGGACCTCAGTATGTCTATGCACAAGAAAGACCGTTGGATGGAGGAGGAGGCTGTGTGCTGCGCTGGCCCCCCTGTCCCGCACTTGACCCGCTTGTGCTCACCAATGACCCACTCGAGGCAGGGCTCCGTGCCTCGATCATCCAGATCGACGACCATGCGGGTGAGACGGCAGGGATCCTCGGCGAGTTGCAGGAGTTCGTGAAGCGCTATAATCAACCTGTACAGTATTGCTTTCCTTGCCACCTTTTTTTTCTCCACCTTCTAATGCTCTCTTCAGATTCAGATCCACCCTCAACCGATTATGTTCACGGACAAAAAAAGGAAAAAAAAATACCTGGTCGGGCCGTGTGTTCGCCACGTTCTCCACCCTCCTGCAGTTCCTCGATACGGGGGCCCACCTGCGACCACCAAATTTTGGTCATACTGGTGATTGTGTGGAGCGTCAACCCAACGGCAAGGACCTTTGAAGAGTGGAGCATGGAGGACCTCCATGCACTGCTCTTCATCCAAGTCCACCCACTCTGCAGCGCCACTCGGGGGCAAGTCCCGAAAGCGCTGCTCATCTGCAATGTCAACAGTTTTACCAAAATGGGGGCCCTGGAGCTCCTCCCTCACACCCGAAAGCTCCTCGAGGTTCCCGGCATCCCATGCACCCAGTATATCAACTTTCCCCATGCAGAACGCAACACGCAGGGAATTTGTCTCACGCTCGTGCTGGAGTGGATCTTGGAACTAGTTATGCAGGGCCTGCAGATCAAGAGAGATGGAAGAGGCTGGGTGACAGAGGTTGAGGGTTTCTGCCAGCTCCTTTGATTTTCTTTTTTGTAGTCCCTGTGTGCATCATGAAATGAATGTTAGTTGGTACTTGGATGAATTGTTGGGGAAACACACAGTGAAAGGTAAAATGGCCTTTGTTTTGGCTCTGAGTGGGCTAGGATTGAAGGGGAGACTCGTCCATCACAACACACATCACAGAATGGCTCTGAAAGTTGGTTACCCAGACGTGCATATTTTCTTGCACAAAATCGGCAAAAATGCACCGAAAGGTCAGCTCATGACTTTTTTGGGTCGGAATGGGCTAGAATTGAAGGGGAGACTCGAATGATCATGGTGTACATTGCAGAATGGCTCCGGAAGTTTGTTACACAAAATCACCAAAAAACACGCCAAAAAGCCAGTTCATGATACTTTTGGGGTGGAGTGGGCTAGAAATGAAGGGGAGACTTGAATGATCATGGTGTAAATCGCAGAATGGCTCCGGAAGTTTGTTACACAAACATATATATTTTCTTTCACAAAATCACCAAAAACACACCAAAAAGCCAGTTCGTGATACTTTTGGGGCTGGGTGGCCCAGAAGTGAAGGAGAACCTAGGCAATGCACGAAGTTTATTCAGAAAGTCCTTGGTTCAGGGGTTCATCCACTTCAGTCCCAAAAAGGAATGTTGTCGTTCGACATCATCAATATCGACCCAAAAAGGGAACTTTGAGATTTTTGGACACAATTGTTAGTCAAACCCCAGGGAGAGACTGACTCTTGCAGCTCCTTAGATTCCTTGATCGCCTCGTCATAGACACAGTCGAGTGACTCCCATCCAAGAGTCGCACCCGATGCCTCAACTAATCAAGTCCACGCACATTGGGTACCCGGTGCAACCATCGACCTAGGTAAGTTCTTTCTTCTTTCATCATCTGAGTGAGGTTCATAGCTTATGTATATGTTACGGTCCACTCAAAGCTTTTTGGTATATGAATTCTCTCATGACCTTTCATCTGATCTGAATATTCGGGTGATACAGACCCTTACACTTTTTTCTGCTGCTTTATCAAACAGAAGTTCTGTCAATTCTCTGCCCATTAGCATTGACTAACAATTTCTCTCCATTCGCCTTTCCCACCCGTTTTGATTCACGCAGATAATTATGCTTTCCTTAATTCACAAGTCTTGTCTTTTATCATATTCACTGTGTTCTGACGGCTCCTACACTTAGCCTGAATGTAAGTCACCTAGACATATATATATATATCTATGCAGAGAGCCGTGTGTAGTTGGACTAGACATAATCTTTGTAGGTCTTTAGAGATCTATGTCACTCATCTGAGGTCTGTGCAAGTCTGTGTAACTGTGTGTAGGTCAGCTTAGCAACCTACACAGGGGTCATTGCCTGGGAACCGTTGTTCTAGTAAATTTCTATGACTGTTTAAATCTATCCTAGACAAGTTTCAATCAACCTGGTCTCATTCTTAGACGTAGTCTGCAGATGTTCATCCGCGGTTTCTGTGCGACAGTCGGGGATTTGCCAGACCCGTAGCTCCTCCTGGGATTCGTTCTCAAATCTGTCATCGAGCTAGCATGTTTGTGCACATGCCTCTACTCACACGAAGCAGCAGTCAATGACTGATTCGATCCAATACGGGGGTTAAACTGAACAGTGGGTATCGGTGGTGAGTGAGTGATGTGGGGTGAATGAGAGCAAAGACGCAGGCGAGTGGCTTTTCCATCTCTCGCACTGGTAACCCTGGCGGGAAGCAAAGCTCAAAGTTGATGGTCTAAAAATAGCATTGATGCATGTTGTACTTGTCCACGCAAAACAAAATGACTCGTGTCGGGTGAATCAAATTCAGAGGGGACATATAATAGATTTGAGGCCTGGGAGCTCTGTGTAGGTCAAGTGTAGGCCAGTGGAGCTGAGGCTAAGAGTTCTAGGCAGGGCTATACTGATCTATGCTGGTCTACAATCAAGTCTGTTTAGTGAAATTACGTGTGCCTGTCCATCGTTTAGGGAAACCTCTCAATACATCGAGGCTAGCTGTGCGTAGTTGGGATACAAAGGGCCTGTATAGTCAGCTACACTCAGGTACGCATATTTACGAGGACCTCCGCAGACCTGAGCATAGCAGGCCACGGAACGC
>JARKIE010000563.1:0-44223 GCA_029378255.1 Mycena rosella
AATGTATGCTGAAGTTGATGAAGGTGGGACATTTTGGAAAGGGTCATGACCGGTAAATTTTTCATATAGTGTAGTGTCAATCGACCGATATCACGGGAGCTGCTCCATAAACAATTGTAGTTAAGACAACATATATGTTTTTGAATGTTGTTAAGGCAATATAATGCTTGAGAATAATGTCACCTGTGTTAGTCTGCACAAGTAGTGGGATGGTGACATCGCATCTGCGCGTCGTTCGACCATCAAGTTCAAACGGGGAATCATGGACACATGACAGGGGCCGACGCACGGCTCAGCGCAGTCGGGTCGTATGAGCAGGTGTAGGCATGAGGATGTAGATGTTTCAATAATTAAAGGATGGAGTGAACAGACACAGATTTCGAATTTAAAGGGCAGTATGCGGACACGTGATCTTGACGCGCAGATTCCAAGGCCTAACATAGGCAAATAATGTTGCAGTTTTTTTTATAGATTATTCTGACCTCATTGTCAGATTCGATGCCATGCATATTTCTCACCTATTTAATTTATGCCATATCCCTTGCGTCAAATGTGGCAAGAAGCACTGTGAGTTTGATGCCGCGGCAACGGCGGGCGGGCTTGAGGGCCTAGCGACTTTAATTGACGCACTATTGATCAAACTTGGGGAGGTCCCGGTCCATACCCCCTTGTACTATGCTAGTTAGAGGTTCCAGTTATGCTACGTAGAGGTTCCAGTCGCTTCCCTATATTTAGCTGTTATTCTGGAAGAAGATTGGCTAACATACGTTTGTACGATAATGGCATCTTCAATTCATCCAAGAGCAGTTAAGAGCGGTTAAAAGCGGCCGAAGTTGAAGTGGTGCTTAGATTCGCTGCGAGAGCCCGAAGTTATACAAGAAAGCCCCTCGTTCGGAGCTCATTGCAACTCTCTCCGCATGTACATCCTTTGTAAACTTTGTTACACGCCATTCATATGGCACGGGGCTTCTTTGGAGAGTTTAGGTGTTTTTCTGTGATGGCAAGCCATTCTCACTGGGTGCACAGTGCAATATTCCAGGCCCGGAAATCCACAGGAAATTCTACATAAATTTCAAATCTTCCGGATAATTACTGAGTATTTGCAGGGCCCGTAATTGTCAAGGATATTTCAAACAATCTTGTGATTTGCTTAGTATTTCCAGGCCCCGGAAATTTGAAACATTCTTAGTATTTCCTTGGCATATGTTTACTATTTCCAGGATCAGGAAATTTGATATTTCCGGACCCTGGAAATTGCATTCATTTAGAATTCCCAAACACACCATGCACTAACAAACCTTCCAAAAATGGAAATAATTTATTTCCAATAACAGGTGTTGTATTGGAATCCATCAATCTTACCTCAGCTGCTGAATCTCAGGATTTCTCAGATTCCATTAATTTTGCCCCTCAATTTGTGCACATGCATATATATACCTGTCGAGTGTATTGAACATCACAAACTCACAAATAAATATCCAAACATCCTTAAGGGATGTGGATATACTCTGAGAAACTCAGCTGCAGTGCTAGCCTACAAGTCCTGACTTGGAACTGATGTGCGAGGACAGAACTGTAGCTGATTCAGTGTGGTACCAGATTCAGCTGCTTTAACTGTGTAACAGACTTTAGTGTAAGCATTATAAAGACAGAGAAGTCCTCAGTGAACGCGTAAGGAGACAAGCACTATATTTAAATGCCTAGAAGACAGAGAAGTCTATGGTATTGTAAGTAGGAATAGCAAAGGAACGAATGGGTGGGGCATACCCTCACTGAACGTGTAAGGAAACAGGTGCTGAGCATAACATCTGTGACATAATAGACGAATAAGGAAAGGCTCGCACCGAGTCGCAATAAAGAGAAAAAGTGAAGGGAACAACACTGGTTGAACATTTCGAGTTTTTCAGTGGGAAAATTGGTGAAAAACTTTACCGATATTACAGTAATTTTTCATTGAAAAGTAGGTGAAAAACTCAAAACTTTTTCTGAACTTTTTCTGTTTTTGGTGAAAAAAGTGATTGTGAATCAAAAAGTTCTGTATATATTTTGAACTTTTCACCTACTTTTCCAATGAAAAATTACCGTAATATCGGTAAAGTTTTTCACCAATTTTCTCACCAAAAAACTCGAAATGTTCAACCAGTGCAATATTGTGAATTATACCACTATATTCTAACAAGCATTTTGTTCCTGAGAATCAAAGTGTAGAGGGCCTATGAATAAATATGTATTCCAAGGTCAAAATAGATTCCATCTTGTCTGCAGCTGAAAATTTCCGTATTTAGACACAAGTGTAGTAGTGCTTTAATAGAAATGATCTCGTCATGATCCTGATTCCCATCATCAATTTGATCTAAGTCTGTCTTATCAGCACCTTATCCATGGAAAATCTTTATACAGTCCTTGGAGGAAGTACCCCTGGGGTTTTCAATCATTCGTGAGTTTAACAGAGCTCATGGTATGTAGCTAATTTGGAGAGTATAGGCCGTTCTTAGTTGGCGGTGCATCGGCGCCGGTCATGCCCATTGTTATTAAATGTACCAGTGAACCAGAGGCAAAGGCAGCCCTAGGCTTGCAGCCCTTGTTTAAAAAACTTGGCTCTGAGACAGCAAATGAACGACCTGAAGATTTTGCGACTGCATTGGCCGAATCCAGCCAGATCTCGGATATTTTTGCAACACAGGGGCCATTTTATGCTGTGTACCTTGGGAAAACACAGCGGGCTATCTATGTGCGGACTTGTGAGTGATTTTTTATTGGTTGTGCTGTGTTCTGACTGTGTATTACAGTTCGGAAGTTAAACCACAGGTCCATGAGTTCATGTTTGCCAAATTCCGTCGCTTGGAATCAATCAAAGAGGCATTGGTCTATATGGTTCTGAAGGGAAATATGCAGAAAATGTCTGCTATGGGGCTAGGTAATTCCAAGCTTCTGCACGAGATATTCAGTAGCTGATACTTTTAGATTCAGGTTTGCCTGCCCCAAAGACACAATCACCAGAAAAGTCTTCAAAGGCCAAGATAATATATTCTCATATTCGAGACTTCACGGGTATCACCAACACAATTTACGGCTCCACATCCCAAGCCCCAACCTATGCTTCATACGGCTTTGGGAAGCACGCAAGCTACTATCTGCAAGCCCATGGCTACGATGAGGATAGTATCGGGACAATAGAGACATTATGGATGGCCAGTAAGGATGTAGATGAGTTTCTCAAACCCCTCATCTCACGTGGAATGCCAGCAACAGAGGTTCAATGGCTTTGGGATCTCATTCATCATGATGATAATTGCGGATTCTGAATATTTACACATGTAACCTTCAAATACTACTGTCTTCAAATTTGTTGCCCTTTCGCAAGAGCCAATCTAGATCCGAATTAGAAAGGATAGGGTGCAAGAATTGAATTAACAAACTCAATAATACGAGGGTGGTGACTGAAATCATAATGTTGAAGAGAAGGGCGCAGATCATACTTCCTCAGTAGATCGCTCTCTATCCATCTTGTATCATATACATTTTCTGGAAGCCCCGGAACAAACTTGATGCTCTTGCTCTTCTTTTGCGTCACTTTTCGGCGGCGGGGGAAGGATCCAGCAGCGGAATAGACCTCTCCACTCCTTCGGAGAATGTTATGGAGGGAATCAAACATTCGAAACCACCCAGCAATGTCCTGGGACCTCCATAATGGGGAAAGGATGAAGTACTGAGGTTGTTCACCAAAGACCTCAGTCTGGGATTCATCACTGGACATCCCATCGACACCGAGATGCTCAAGCATTGCAATGTGCCGTTGCAATGGGCCGAATGTGTATGCAAGATAGCGTCTTTGATGGAAAAGCTAAGTAAAAATGAGCTATAAGATTAGGATCCCAACTAAAATTGACGACACCTGATATTTTCTGGAATGGCGTCGCTGTTCAGATTCTATACAGGCCTGCTCAGCCTGAGGCAGTTGGGCATGCTTGTAGCGTCTTATTATTGTTTCTAGATGCGCTGTGAATGCACCTCTTATACCGTTAAACATTTCGATTGTGTTGGGAAGACACAGCTGATGTATGGTGAAATCTGCAAATATGCGAACGGCTGATTTGTTCCAAGGTGAATTTGGTGTGCCAAGAACATCAAAGCGGAAGTCGTGCTCTGAGGTCGCCTCCCTGATATGCCCATTGTTGGGTAATACAGCTTCCTCTTCATATGTTTGGCGTTCGTCTGGAGAAACAGCTGGCACAATTTGCATATTTCTGTTTATCAGAGTTTCCAAGTGTGTTCGCACCAGTCTCTGAAAAACAGTTAGTTTACGTATCAATATTTTATATCTGACTTGCCGCTAATTGCATTTGGGTTGCAGTACGCCGCTTTGGATTTGATGTCCGTCTCTTGGGTATAGCAGGGAAGGGTGAAGCACCATAAAACTCTTCAGGAGGAGGAGACGTGGGTGGATGCCTAGAAGGACCTGATGGGGCCGGCTCATCTGCATTTCGTCTATAGCTACGAAACTCTTCTCGAATTTCCCGGACAAAATCACGAAATTCATCCCTAGATGCTGGAACAAACTAAGATCCCTTTCAATAAGATATCAATATGAGCAAGGCATTAATACCTGAGTGTTTTGAGGTCTTCTATGATTATGGTGGGGTGCACTTGTTTGACTTTCTGCATTCCGCTGGCTTGCATGGCCACCAGGAGGGCTTGGTAATCTGGAGGGAGATTCATTTGGATTGTGGTGTTGGGAGGAGGGAGCTGGAGAGTGGGATTGAGAATTGTGTGGCTGTGGATGGGCCCACGCTGATGCGCCCTGCGACGCCTCCCATGTTTTCCGCCATTCAGAGACTCTCTGGTTAACAGCAGGAGGCATACTAGGTTCCCGGCTGGACCTGATAGAAGCCGGACCCCCTGAATCAGCATTTGTTGTAGAGTGCCCATGATTTTGACCACTTGGGCCAGCTGCAGGTACCGATGCTCTTGATGGAGGCCTGTTATTTCTATGTTGGTCCCGACGTTGAACTGAGATCAAAGGAGGAGCTTGGAAGGATTGCTGGCAAATTTTCTCAGAAGATCACAGTACAGAAGGAGAAATAAAATACCGAAGAACGAGTATCACTTCCATGCGGTTCAGAAATATTTCCAAAAAACAACTCTCTTTCCTTTCCTTTCCCATTTCCTAAGATCCTGCATAAAGTGCATGTTCCAAAAAGGGTAGAAGTATTTACCTTCACTGGTTCTAAAAGGGCTTCTCATCTGACCGCCTAGTAGGACTGTTAGCTAATCTAGCCATCCTTGGGAAGCCAAAGACAGTGGCACCTGCATATGCTTGTCTTAAATCAGAGTATGGGTCTTCTCCATGCAAAGATAGTTGGTCATAAAAGGCATCTAAACAAGGTAAGGAGAATGAAGTATATGAGAGGAAAATTTGCATGCCTCCTCTAAATGACCTAGACCGACTCGACCTCGAACCTGAGAACCAATAAGTCAAGTTCTATCACTGTATAGCTTCTTACTTCTTTCTCCAGAGCTATGTGATATAGCTGATTGGCTTCTTGGCGGTGTGTCTGCCCCGGTACTCACCCTGGTACTTGGTGTTCGTTTGGATGTCATAAGCGCAGAAGGCAACACTTATTAATTATATAATGCATATAATCCTAAGACATAAATATTCTCTCTTTCTGAAGCCCATAGCAGATTTTTCTCAATTTCATATATTTCACAGAAAATTTTTACATTCATCAGAAGGTTCGCAACATAGCCGGAGGAAAATTTGTAGGAACAACAAGTAGGATTTCCTCTACTATTATTCACATATCGGCAGGAATGGCCTTGCGGAGGTGGACATGTTCCAAGTATCGGGCCATGAACCTAGTGATTAGGATTAGAAAGTGTGAGCGAGTGATGATATAGAGCTGACTTGATTAGCGCAATGCGAGACATTGCAGCGGTTGTCCTTCTGACAAAGGGAACCCTTGCAGATCCAAGGCCCACAATGATGATCTCCCCACGCCAATCAAAGCCGGGAGCATATTTCTTCAATGCCTGGTTGATAGGGGCAGCAGCACTGTAGTGGGCGGAGACAAGGAAGCGCCGTGTACCAACTACCACAACACAGTCATGGATCATGGCGTCTGTAAGGTTGAACACATCCTCGAGATTGAGGTAGGGGAGCTTGGGGATGTGGCCAGAAATGTGGGCTATCTGTTTAGAAGCCATGAGGTGTCGCTGGGCAGGTACTGCAGTCCAAGTGTCGATGGGAGTGCAGACACCCTTCCAATGATTATAGAAATATCCAATGCCTTGTGTTGTAGACCGCTTGTAAGGTAAGCTGGAGAATGAAAGAGCCAGAGGTAGAAGACTTACTACTCTGGTCCCAGTGGGCTCTTTGCGTAATGCGACCATTGTAAGACAAGAAAAAAATGCAGATGGTGGGCAAGATTCTGGGGGGGACAGGCATTTACCACTTATATATATGCATGTTCTCACTATCAACATGAGGCTGCAGAGAGGCCTAAAGCAGGGATCTGCACTGGAACCTATGAGAAGCAGTGGAAGGCTGCACGACCTCAGAAGCCAAAATGACTGAAACGAGACATACCTTCACAAATAAATTCACCATGAAATTGAATTCATATTCTTTTGGTGGAAAAAATTGTTAGAGGAATAATTCAGAGCTTGGATATGCATTGTATAGGACCTACTTGCTTGAACTGAAATAGGAAGACAAGGTCACATGAGCTCTCGGATAATTATATCACGTGAATACTCGATAAATCGAGGGTTCACGTGATTTAGGGCAAGACTGGCGATTGTTTTCAGTAGGAATCTCAAAATTTAAAGATCTGCTCAACAATTTATTCCAAATAATACAAATACAGAGTTTGGGCTATATATTACAAAATACGGTCAACAGAAAATGTGTCTTCCCCCCAGCCGTCTGGAAGGAAGTGCCCTGTTGACGGTGGTTGTCCCATACTAACCAAATTGCGATATAGTAATACAGTGGCTGAAGAGCCCATATTTGCTTCATATAGAAGCAGACTATGGGTCAATTTCCTCTCAAAAGCAGCTGGAGTCCATGCCTTGGCACTTGGCTTGACCCCGTGGTCGACCCTCTTGTAAAATGTGAGCACTGCAGCCAAATGGACAGCAGATTTCTGGATATCAATATCAGATGACAGACCAGTTTTACAGTGAAACACACACTTGAAAGATGTCTCGTTTGGTGTCAATGACTTTGTCGCCGTTTTTGACAACATAACGTTCCATGAACCAAGTAGAGAAGTCTGAGAAGGTCCTCCGAGCCAGTGAGGTTTGGACACTGTGCTTAGCCCTCCGCAACTTTTCCGCCTCAAGTTGGACTACAGTCAGTCCATCATGAAGGTCCAGATAGTTGCGATAATCGAGGGCGTCCAGAAACAGGATAAGGTTGCCCACACCTAGCATCCACAATAAACCTCTCCATGTTTCAATGCTCGGAATGTGAACATTGGTATGTTTTCCAAGCGGAGTTCCTGTTATAATATTTAGAAACAAGAAGTTCAAAACAGCATTTACTACCTGCGTGTATCAGCTTGAAGTTTGCGAACCAATATGCTTGAATTTGAATAAAGAAGACTGAGGCATCCTCGTGTCCCACATTCGTCAATGCCTGGTCTAGTATTAGGTGTGTATGTGTGCTGATACACTCTCAGGCATTGTCGTCATGGTATGCAAGTTCCGGCCCCAGACAATTGAAGCCTCAATTGTAAGGACATAATGAGGTGTGTTTGGCCGCATGAACCTAAATAAAAGTCAATCGGGTCTTGTATCATAGAATATATACCCTTTGACGTACATCACATCTTTGGCCTCGAGGAGAACACCCTCGAAGGAGCGTTCAGTTACACCAGATCCAAAAGGTTGAAACTTGTTGAAAGCATGCATCGTATCAATCATGGATGTGGCTACTGCGTTGTACCACAGTTTGGCGCCTGCTTTTATTATAACCAATGTTCCCATTTTGTCAAGGTGGACCGGTGTTGATGCCCCTCCAGCTGTAAACATGCCCCATTTCGTGTGCATTTCAACTGGTGAAGAACCCAGATATTGACAACCAGTCATGCTTCGGGTGTGCATCATTGCAGCTTCATTTGTACAAAGGTCCCTAAATATCCGTCAGCACTGTGTATATGCAGACAGATGTAAGACAAACTGGAAGCCCTCAGGATCAGGGAAGCTGGTCCCGGCCAAGGATACATCCATTACATTTAAAACCCGGCCATTCACTGTGTTGCGGGCTTCAGCGAGGAAATCTTCAGGTGTCCCAAATATAACACCGCCCATAGGTTTATTGGGTGTTCGCAGGGACATGTCTATTTGGACAGGATCAGAAATAGGATAGGCATATAATCAGCATAACCAGACCATGCATCTCAAGCAACTGTCCCTGATGGATTCCTACTAGATCAAAGGCATCTGAATTGAGTTCCAGCTCGTCCTGCATCAGACCCTTGATAACAAGGTGACGTGTTTGGTATATGTATTGGCGTTCAATTGCAGTAAGTTTGAGCCACCCTTGGCGATCCGTAATATAGAAAATAGAACATCCGGGAATGTATTCCACTTGTCGTGCCGCATCCAGATAATATTTTGGTGATTTAGGAAGAGATGGATCACCGATAAAGGATGCTTGTATTTCTTCGATAATCTTGTACTCAGTATCCTTGGATATCTGCCATGGGTGTTGCTTTCCCCAGCGCCACTGAGTATATTAGCTGACAAATCTCTCCAACATCAATCACGATGTATATACCTTATTGTTAAATGCTCGAAAACGATACTTCTTAACGGTTTCCGAACTATTGGCTGGATAGCAGTGGATGATAATCCCAGCGGTATCTCGGGCAACTTTGGAGTGTTTCGAAAAATCCTCGACATATGGACGCCGCAGTTCCTGCCATAGGCGTTAGGCTATGGCAATAAATAGCAGAGGGATTTACATCATCACCGGTGAGATCTATGATTTCACGTTCTTTATAATTACGCTGATCCTCTTCGGATTCCACATCTGTGTCTGTTTCCAATTTCTGCCGTTTGGGAGATTTCTATTGTAGATCAGAACTCTCGCCACATTCATCCAAATGTGAATTATCTACCTTCGCTTTACGGCGAGGCCCTTTACGTCGCTTTGGGGGTTTCTGCTCTGGGCTATTATCTTCCTCCGTCTCAGTTAGATCCGAGAGCGCTGAATCCGGATCCTGCTCCTGGTGTCCGTCTTCCACGTCTTTGATGGCAAGGGGTGGAAAATATGCCCCAAATAGCGGATTGGGGTCAGAAGATGCTAACATAGAAGATATGGTATTGGGCTGTCCGTCGTCCACTGCGCTAGAAGGAAGAGATACACCCATCCGATATATCGTAGAAAGAGCCATATCCAAAAATGCAGGGTTGATTCCATCTGATCCGGTAGGAATGGTCGGAGAGGAATTGAGTAAAACGGGTCTTGGGAGAAGATCGTCAACCAGCAGCATAGCTCTGCCATTGGCTTTGGAGCAGGAGTCTGCAGGAATAGGAAATGGGTTATTGTCTAGGGTTCCCAGAATTAGTATTGACTCGGATCCAGTTTCATCAGCAATACCTTCATCCCCAAGACGTTGATATGAAGCATGAGAGGATCCGGATGAATTTGATCTTGCAGGGAGGAGGAGAAATTGTTGGCGTTCTGATACTGAATCGCGTCTGCGATACTTGTGCCCTGGATGCTGCCATGAATCCAGCCATCACCATCTCGGGTACGTTCAAGTGTAATCCGGGTACTAATAGAGGAGGATGAATCGTCTGAGGTTCTCAAAATTATTATTGAACCAGATCAGGTTTTATAAGCAATACCTTCATCCCCAAGACGTTGATACGAAGCACGAGGGGATCTGGATGAATTTGATCTTGCAGGGGAGGAGGAGAAATTGTTGGTGTTCTGATACTGAATCGCATCCGCTATACTTGTGCCCTGGATGCTGCCATGAATCCAGCCACCGCCATCTCGGGTACGCTTGAGTGTAATTTGGGTAGAGGACGGATCTTCGGCAGGCGTGGGGGATGGATCTTCGAATCATCAGAATTATTAGTGATATTTTTAAAAGATATTGAGTGTGAGCACCTCTGTGGGGATGAATATATTCCTCAAAGACGTCTGGACCATCATCCAGTGATATTAAATTATCCATATTAATAGGACCCGATGGATGGAGAGAAAATATGTCAGGGAAGTCCGGATGTACATCTGATACTATAAGATGTTAGCAAAGCCCATTAAAACCAAAAGAGATACATACTGAACCAGTCCTCTGTACCGGCAGCACTTGGTAGGTCTCCCAAGCCAAGGAAAAAATCCAGAAGAGCTGTTTCGGCAGTTTTTACACCCAGGGCAGTCAGCCATAGCTGGTCTATAATTGCCTCTTCATACGCCTTTATTGCAGGTGGTCTAGAATTTCCGAGACATAGGAAAATCTTCCATATGAATATCAGTACATGGACTTCTTCTATGATTCATTTTCTGACCTGTATCAATTCCACGTCGGGGAACGACAAGGTTACCAAAGGGGTAGGGGTCAAGAGAAGAATCGGTGTAAACAAGGCGATCTTCAGGGGGAGTTCAAGAGCCTTAAGAGTCAATTTGAGGCGTTTGAATGTTGCTACGATATGTGATTTATCCGCGGCAACCTCGTCTTCAAATCCACGACTGTTGAACTGTGTTATATGATGTCAAATAGCTATGATAGAATACATACGATGACATATGCTGGAATAGGTCATCCAAGTTGGCTGGAAGTTTAAAATTGCCCTTGAATAATTCAAGCTTCGTCCGAGGTGTGAAGGAATCAACATACCTGGAAATACCAGCCCAACATGAACGCCGCAAGTTTGAAATTCGTTAAAATATTTGCAAAAGGACCGTCTTTGAAGCTGGACTTGAAATTGTGGTACAGAGCGACAAGTTGCTTGGAATCGCGACGAGTAATTGAGATGTCTTTGTGAATAGACGGGTTGCCTATACTCTCTGGTGTTCCATCGAGATGATGCTGAGCCAGTTTAAAAGCATCGTTCACAATGTTTAACCAGTTGGATAAAGGTCCAATGATCTCCAACCAAATTATAAAAGGTGAAAAGTCACGGCAGGAGACGGCTCACTTGTGTTAACTTTCGCTCCCCCTGGACCTGTGGAAGTTTCCACCGACAATGAGATGGTTTAGACACTGGTATCCCGAGTCTCGGGGCTATCAAATTCAACACTTGGAGAGCGAATATTGAGGGGTGGGGTAGTTTGATGGTTTTCGCCGTTGTGTGAGGATCAAATCCACAGAAGACGCGCGCAGCAAGATGCTGGGCACTACCTGTCGGACTGAGCCGCTCATTTGTCACCACTATGATATCGTGAAGAAGAGCCTATTTAATAGATGAGAATAACAATGTTAAAGGAAACCTCCTTTCTCACCACAAAATGTATATTCTCAGGTATCTTGATGCCCTCTGGCAGAGAATCGGCCCAGTTTCTCCATCTTTCATCCCCGAGTTCGCTAACAGACCAGGGAAGGATGCCGACCAATGGGGAGTTGGTAATGCGTTCAATTCGGAAGGGTGGAGTGGAGGTTTCGACCAAAGGCAGTGACTTATTCAATTGTGAGGTGCTGGCTTCAGGTGATTTGGGTTTAGGTGAATCCATATGGTTGTCTTTGGAGTCGCAATTCCGAATCGAAAATGGGAGTCTGGATGCAGTTTGGATGTAGTCGTGATTGATCTTCGAATTATGTAATCAGGTGGACATAGCAAAACTAAAAAATGCAAGGTGATAGGGGCACAGACGCAAGGCTAATAAGAATACCAAATAGCAATCAGAAAAAACAATGAATATGCGTCGAGACCTTGGTCGAGACAGGTATTGGTTAACGACTGCTACAGGCATAGCTACTGGCAGCAGATAATTACTTTCAGTTGCTCGCTCCTGGCCCGTAGCATAACTCCGCGCAAATCCACCACGATCCTAGCCAAGTCCCAAATTTAAAACTCGCTCCAACTTCAAGTTGTCCGCCAGCAGCTTTGGCTTCAGCAAAACGATCCATCCAGTGGCAAAGGTCAAGGGCCGAGGAGCAGGGGAGGTGAAGTCAAACTCAGTCCCATCAATCCACGGGCATTTTGGGACAGGAAATCTGAGCAGGGGATGCGTCGAGGGCTCCACGGGGACATTATTGATGGGGGCGACGAAGCTCAGCGGGCTCGGCGGCAGCAGCGTGTTGTGCGGGGCCTATACAAAGGATATCAATAATGAAATAAGTTAGAGTACGACTCATACGCATGATGAATAAGGGCGGAAATAATAAGAGAGGAATAAAAGGGAAAGCCCACCTCCTCTTCCGTCCTGCGACGCCACTCCTCCATCCTGCGCAGGTCAGAATATGGGGTACCCATACGCGGTCCGTGCCCCAGAAATTCGAGCGCCCGAGCTGGCTCCCCCCAGGCGACCCATCGTGCACATCCTCCAGAATCATGCTCAGCTCACGCACCATCCCCATCCCCATCCCGGCGGCTCGATTTCGCTCCCGTGCCCCACAGCCTGACTCGCTACCGGGCCCCGTGCTGATGTGCGCAGCATGCCCAGACTAGTCGCAAAACTCGACAGCGAGAGCGCGAAGGGCATGTGGGGCTGCGGGAGCAGTGACACGCACGTCTCTAGTGCTGGCGCAGGTGCGGGGGTGGACATGGGAATGGTGCCTACGGTCGGCAGGGGCATGGGGATGTGCTGCAGGAAGACAGATATAATCCGCACAGGAGGGACGGGCTGCAGCATCAGCAGTCCATGCACATCGGGCCCACCCCCAACGTGGCTTCGAACCCAAAGGCGGACGAGGTGGAGACGGAGCAATCTCCACCGTGGGATGGCATTATTTGTGGCATTATTAGTGGGTTGTGAGCTGCGGCTGGTGGTGCTGGCACAGCGGTTCTGGGGCACAGTGGTGGAGCTGCTGGTCGGGGGGCGATCAATCACTGCGGCCGAACCTGCACGGGATGCAGGGAGCTGGCCAGCATTGTTCGCAGTGCGGGCGCGGGGATGCTGATGCTGCTGCATGGCGATGGGTGGCGCGCTCACGCGGTGTGCGCTAGACCTGGACATAGCCACAATGGACGAAGGTCATTGGGATGGGTCGGTATTACTGGGAAGGATCGTAATCTGCTCAGGCTCCCCATACCACACCGACCCTAATGAGTCGTGGGACCGTCATGTCTGCTGCAGCCGGGGAATCTCCCGCGAAAGATCCCTCGCGCTCGGACTCCTCGTCCTCAATGAACGTGTCCCCCGCTCAACGACTGGCGGTGCAATCTGAATCCTTCTCTGCTGCCTCTCCCCAATCCTCCGCTGCTCTTTCGCCGCTGCAATCATCCGCCCGATGCCAGCGGCACCTGGTTGATTGCCACCATTGACGTCTCGCTCCCCATCTTGTTCTCCACGATCCGCGCCATCTGTCCGGCCCATTAGCCTTTATTTAATCCAGGCATGTATTAGGCACCACGCACCTTTCGCCGATACGGGTCCATCACGTCGAGCACGCCCATGACCTTGACGACCTCGTGCCGCACCGCCTCGCCCGCGCCCGGCACGCCCCCTGCCCCCGCTGCATCCGGGCTCAGGATGCACCCGAGCAGCGGCAGCAGCCCCAAATAGTCCACCATCGGCGCAATCAAATACCCCATGCTCGAGTACACCTTCCCCAGCGTGCTCAGCGCCGCTTTGCGCTTTGCGAGGTCCGCGTTTGAGACCCCGCGACAAGCGTGGGCATCAGCTCGGGGAGGTACACGCGCGCGTCCTCACCGTCGACGCTTGCGAGCGTGCCGAGGCACGTGAGCATGCTCGCCGAGGGGGGGCAGCCTTGGCCTTTTGCAGCAGGACGGCAAACATGGGTAAGGCGTACGGCTTGATCAGCCGCTGTGTGTTGGGTACGAGGATCGTCAGCAGGCGCGTTGACTCTTCGCGGTTCAACCTTTATTGCATTCAAAACCTCATCAAAAATATGGGTGCAAAGGGACTCACGGGACGGTCGAGTACTCGAGCTCCGTGAGGAGCTGGATGAGCATCTTGCGCAGCGATGGCATCACATACGCTGGGTTGTGCCACGCCATGCGCTGCGGTGCCTTAGTTTCTTTATACATACATCATTTAAAAGAAGGAACGACGTACCCCAATCAAACTCACTGCCGTCACCCGATTCTCAAATGCCTCGTCATTCAGCGCGATAAATAAACTCTGCACATTCTCCCCCTGCGACAGGTGCCAGTCAAATTGCTTGTTCAGCGACCCCAGCACGATGTTCCGGATCGTCGGGTCTGCATTGCCACTTCAATCAGCGGGAGTATGAGGGAAAGAGGAGGAGGAAACACACCCGGATCCACAATCCCAACGGTCAACAGCTTTACCCAGCACGTCGCTCACGACGTCCACCGCGCGCCCGCTTCTGGTAGCCCACCCTGCCAGCGCCGGCGCCGTTACCACGTACCCCCTGCCTAGCACGTGCTCCTCTGCCTCGCACACGGTGCCGCCGAATAGCCGGCAGCACGCGAGCGTGGCCGCACGGCGCACTTCAGGCGCATCATCCTCGACGTATGGCAGCACGTTCGTCTGCGCGAATTCGGTCAGGAAGTGCCCTGTGTGGTGTTATTAGTTTTAGTCGGTGATGGGATCAACCTCCGTTGTAAAACTGGGGGAAACAGAATGATAAAATGAAATCCGAACAAAAGGTGTGGTGGGTGGGCGCAGGCAAGAGGGAGGTGGACAGACGATGCCCCACTCATCAACAAGACTGCAATGTAGCCCGATGGCGGCGTGGGACTCCTGGTAAAACTCCGCTATGAAAGGAGTCAGTACGACATGAAAGGGGGGAAAATGCAGAAAAATTACCTGAACATAATGAACGGGCCCTGGGTTGTTCGAAGCGTTGTTTGCGAGCTGGGCAGCAGCGGCTCCTTTTCGGGGCTATTATCGATCTATATAGAGAATATTAGTGTGCCATGGGGGTGGAGAGGAATGACATGCACCTTGTCGCTCCGTTTGAACACAGGCCAGAACTGGAACGGCGACGAGCGGGAGTACCGCATTCCAGGCCCCGGAGTCGTTGTACCCGCCGCTGCCAACTCCGCACGGGTGGTCGCCCTCGAGCAAGGCGACGGGTGCGGGTCGAGCTCTGACCTGGCCTCGGCGTCGTGCACACGGCTGTGCTTCTGCTGAGGTCATCGGGCAAGGACCTTTGCGCTGGCAAGGGCGGATCCGATGTAAGTGGCGTGGCTTGCCCGGAAGAGGGCGCAAGGAGAAAGGGTGCGGAGGGTAGGATGCATGTGCACACGCGGCTCTGGCGATTTGTGACTCCATTTGTAGTAGAAAATGTGCGCAGGGGTGTGTTCAATAGTAGTGTATTTTGGTAAGAGTTCCGCCGGCAGGTTGCGATTCGTGACTCTGTTCGTAGTAATACGAAAATGTGTGTGCAGGTGACTCGGCCAGCGCCGTCGGATTTGGCGCACGTGGGGTGCGGGATTCAGAAGACGCCGGGGACGCTGTTGAAGCGTCCCTGCGTGGTCTGCAGCGGGGGAGGGCGGGCGACGATGCTGGAGGAGCGTCGTCGCTCGGGCCTGGACGCAGAAGCGGGGGGAGGAGCGGGGACGCTGTTAAAGCGTCCCTGGTCGTTTTGCAGCGGGGGAGGGCGGGGAGGGCGAGCGACGACGCTAGAGGAGCATCGTCGCTCGGGCCCGGACGCAGAAGCGTCGCAACCAGATGCGGGGACGCTGAAAGGGGCGAGGGCGGGGAGGGCAAACGACAACGCCCCGCGCTCCTGCAGCGGAGGTGGGGGGAGAAATTGAGGGCGACGCTCTTGAGGCGTCGCCGCTGCTCGTCGTTCGTGCCCGGACGCGGGGGTGCAAAGACCAGGAGCAGGGATGCTCTTGAGGCGTCCCCCTTGTTTTGCAGCGGGTGAGGGCGGGGAAGGGCGAGCACCGACACTCTTGAGGTGTCGCCGCCCGTTTCCTGTGATGGAGTCGGAGATGGCAGCGTGACGTCATCACGGAACGCCGGACCGAAGGCCACAGGTGATATATTTGTGCGCAGGCAGAAATGCCTGCGCAACGCGCAAGGCGGCGGCGGCGAAAAATAGCGGCGGGCCGGAAAATACGGCCAGAAATGGCCGCAGCTCCAAAGCAGGCATTTCTGGCTGCGCGACGCGCAAGGAGGCGGCGGCGAGAAATGGCCACAGGTCGGAAATTGGCGCAGCCAGGCAGAAATAGCCGTGGTGCAAAAAATTGAGCGCGCAAGCATTTCTGCCTGCGCGACCCGGGAGGTGCCGGCGGCGAGAAATGGCCGCGGCTCGGAAATTGGTGCAGGCAGGCAGAAATGGCCGCGGTGCAAAAAATTGCGCGACACGGAAGGCAGTGGCGGCTGGCGCAGGCAGCCAGAAATGGCCGTGGTGGAAAAAAGTTGAATGCGCAAGCATTTTCGCCTGTGGAGGCAAAATGGGAGCTTCGAGCTTCTGTATCCAATCCGGCGCTAAAAGCGCCACTAGAGGCAAAGGACTCCCGCGCTATGAGCGCACCCGTACAAAGCCAAGGACTTTGTACCGGCACAGGGAAGGAGGGAAGATCGTGTACCCCAATCCGGCGCTAAAAGCCGCGCAGATGCTGCGTTGCTGGATGTTAAAAGCGGTTAGAAGTGCAAACATTAATTCAATAAGTACATATGGAACTAACCTAAATAAGGGGGAGGAGCGCGAGATTGTGGTGGGCGAGGCCCGGCACCGACCAGCTTGAGCGGCTTGAGTGTCTGCCTGTGAGCTGCGGAGGAGTGTGGGGGTGAGCGGCGCTGTAGATTCAGCGCCCAGCGCGAGTTGGGCATGGAGCTTGGAGCGTGGTGTTCGACATCGCGTGGCACGGCTTGAAGAGTCGTCGATCTCAGCCTTGAACACAGCGATACGAGCCATCAAGATCGCCGCCGTCTCCTGATCGAACGATGCCGCGATGCTTGGCGACCCTGCCTCAGCTAAGTTGCAGGCAATGGTCGCGACACGCAGACATTGGAATCCAGAACTGTGTTGATAATGAGTCACGAATTGGATGAGACCACGCAAGTTGGGCTGGAGGGGTCAACCGGCGGGAGTGACGACTTCGAAATAAGCACCAGTCGAGGTGCGGGGAGTGATGACATTGATTTTCCAGGCGATGTTTAACCGATTCCAATCTCCGTCTCGCCCACGCAAGGGGACTTCTTTCCGGCAGAGATGGCATGGCCGATGAGGCCAGAGACTTTGAACTCCTTGGTCTTGGTAAGAGCTCCGCCGGCAGATTGGTGTTGGAAATATCTTTGTGATGTGGAGGGAACACATTGCGGGACAGACAGAACGGGAAAATCCAAAGTTTGCCTCAAATGCTGATTTGACTGGTGTGGTTTACGCACACGTCAGGCATATCAGAGACACATATTCAAAGATACGGGCACCAGTAGGGGTTGAGGATGGCACGACAAGGCGGCTTGCAGGCCACAGGCTCGTACAAGACCGGAGGCAAATCTTCCCTAGGTTTGAGGGGGGTGTACAACGCTGAGATCGGCACCACGGTTCTGGTCGCTTCTATATGTGACGACGGCCACACATTCCACGACAACCGGAGTAGCAAAAGTGAGTTGGGCTGATCTGGAGTATCGCGCGCGAAAAGGCAGTCACCGTCGCGCTCTTTAACGTCTTCGAAATCGAGCATGGCTGCACTGTAAAGCGTGTATCGCGGAGAGAGTCCGATAACTGCAGAGTTCCTGTCACCACGTATTGATCAACCCACCCGAGGCTATTGACTTGCGATTATAACACAAGCAAATAATAGTGCAGTGCAAGTATTTTTCGATACAACACTTCATAATTACAATGCGAGCCCCTCGAATGCAGACTCAACCACCGTCTTCTGCTGCGCCCAAGGTTTTGAGCAGGGAGTGCTGTTTTGCCCGCGTCTTTCCCAGCGCAACAGGATTGACAGCCTCTGCGTGCGGCATTAGCCAAGTATCGGATTCAGTGCGGGTCCGTTACCGAGGTGAGATGGATTGGGAAGGAGAGAAACTTGGATCGGGCTCGCAGCACCATCGTATTTCAGAACAGGCGAGGCAACTTGAAGAAGGAAATTAATGCGCCATTTACAAGGGACCAGAAAATACGGACCCAAATGGCTGATTACGTCCCCCTCTGCGCCCAGGTCCTCTGGAATTTCCGTGCCACCTTTGATCTTGTGGAACAATGCGGTTGCCGGATATTGGAGGAGATCCGTGAGGAGATTTAGCCGTCCTCTATGGGGCATCCCGATGATGATACTTAATATCCCCGCTGCAAAGAACAACTTCCTCAGAACGACGGGTAGTTTAAATTGTGGGAAGAATACCTTGTGCTGCCGCCGAGAATAACGAATCAAGTGCTGGCAGCATGGATTCTCCACCTTCAAGTCTATACTAAAATACGCGGTTTGAATGTAGCGTGGATGATGAGCACACCAAACTCACGCGCTTCAGATTCGGAAACTTGAGTTGCAGAAAATTATCAAACACTTCGCTCCGGGCCAGAAGGCCGTGAATCCGTTCCTTCAATTGCACCGAAAGCGCGCTGCTAGGTGCGGCTATTTCATTGGACTCCAGTGTGTGAGAAAACCACAGCCGTTCCGTCTTATGGATCGAATGCATATACTGAGAAAAAAATTAAGCCCCAGAAGTGCACACCAAGCGGCGCTCACACCTCATACGCAATGCGGCCGACATAAATGGCGCGAAAGTGCTCGGTGACCTCGCGCAAGGTCCACCACCCGCATCGCCTTCCTGAATTGTGTCGACGGGCTTTTTCCACATAATTCTATTCACATTGCATTTCTTCTCATCATCTGGCTAGGCCATAGCGGCGCAGATCCAAGGCGGCGACCTCTTCACGATGGATGAGGTCTATGTCAGCTTGGGCTCAAGCATGTGACCCGGCAGTCATAGTTTGGGCGAATTTACCCTGTCGAAGAGCCAGCGGGTGTACGCTACCGCGAGAGCAGCGGGGTTGGCGTGCCGTGCACCAGGCGGGCGGGCGGCGAGGGACCAGCCGTCGTCAGTGTTGGGGTCGGCGGGGGGGCTCGAGGCTGTCGACGAAAGGGGCATTAGTATAAGCATGTGGATGAAGAGAAGAGGGGATGCACTTCGTCGTGCCAAACGCGCTCTTCTTAGTCTCTGAACGAATCGTGGTGGTAGGCTACAGTGGGGAAGCGGTGTGTGCGCTGGGAGGAAAAAAGTGCCGTGGTTAGCGGCGACTGCGATGAGACTGGGTGGTGGGGCGCACCTGCAAGCGTCGTGGTGGGGCGCGGTGTTGAACGACCGCGCGAGACGAGCACAGTCGTGGTTTACTGTCCCAGAAGCAATGTCGGAAAAACCGGCGGAAGCAGATAAGATCTCATCAGGCCTGATCAGGCCGTCAGGACCGGCCTACCTGATCCGAATCTGATAAGCTGAAAGAGTCTGATAAGGTGGTGGGGGTCTGATAAGGTGATGAGGCCTGATAAGGTCAAAGGGTCGTTAGAAGAAAAAATGTATGTTTTTGAAGGGAGTCCAACCGGCGCCCTTGGCATAACTAGAAAAATCTAAACTAAAGTGATATAACCTCTATATTACAGAGTCCTTTATTGGCGAATTTGTAGGATCAATATGCCCACCGGGCAGCCCTGGGGCTGGCCTAGCCTCCCACAAATTCAGCGTCGCTTCAACGACGTGACCCATATTCCATATTCCGTTATCCAGGTAACAGAGGGATGATGACTGCAATGTATAGAAATACATACAGCCCAAATTTCGTGACACGGAATGCACCGTGTTCGCGAAGCTTAAACATGAATTGAAAATATTTAAGGGCCGGAACATATGCAGCTTTGCGGAGCTTTCACTGTGGTATTAAGGCATCAGAATGTGATAGGCTTGCCAGTATCTATCGGTGGGAAGTTCCGAAAATTGGAATGGTGGCCGACACAGCTCTAGAGAAAAATCTCGGAGCACGTCGCATAGAATGATTAACGAGAGTCACAATTGCATGGTGCACGACCCGTTCATTGGCTTTTCTTGCCTGCTCAGCTTCAAACACATCAATGTGATAATGCTCACCCGGATCCCAATCGCGCACAGCGCGGCCTCATCAGCATTGCTCCACAAAAACCACGTAAGTCTAATGCCATTCCGCTGACCCCCCGAAATCCAAGCGGATTCGCCACGCAACTCTGCATTTCTCTTCGTGGGTCGTGCCTGGAGGGTGGGAGGTCTCAACGGGTGCACAGAGTAAGGAAGAGCCCTACCTCGGATAATTCCCGTAGAGGCAATTCCCAAAAAAGTTAAGTACATGCCGCCGGCGCGTCCATCTGTGTGCGCGCAAGGTCTCAAGTCCTGCGAAAACACAATCAGTGCCCCGCAGAATAGCAGCACAACGCACATGCACCAAGCCCAGTCTTCTCGCGGCACAGAACTAGTGGCACAGAAATAGGCACTTATTCCCGCCTCCTGTGCTGCCAGATCCGTCCTGCGTGCGGGAATGCGCTGAAAAAGCAGCATAGCTTTACGCGCAGACAAGCGCCCGGAGTTATGTGCAAGGATTGATAACTGGATAGAAAATTCGAGTTAGTGCGAGTCTCGGCGGGCGAGCACATAGAACGGACGCAAGTAGAATGTCCACGCTTTGCACGAAACCTGTAGGACCTTCTTGTCTTAGAGGGGCTCTGTCAAAAAGTGTCAGAACAGGGGAATTTGGGAATAACTCCAATGTTGTCTGAATTGTATAAACTATGATTATGCTAAATTACGACTTTTCGATCCATCACGATTCGTAGAAAGAAACGATAAGGGACGGAAAAAAGTAGATAAAGAAAGGAAAGGCGTAGAACTCAGCATCGACAAGTTAGCACCCACAGCAAAGCGGGCTTGGGCCGCTCGTCATCCTGTCCGTTGAAATTGCCGCCCCATGAGACACCGACGTCGCTCCCGCGGGCGCGCACGTTGCTGATTGCCGGCGGTGCAGCGCCGACGCTCTAGACCATCGGCGAGGTGCGGCCGTACCGCTGCTGCTGCGCGTACTCGTCCCATCGCGCGCATAGTCGAACCTGCCCGTACCCACGCTGAGGTGCTGCGCCACGCCGCCGCGCGAGCCGACAGGCACGTCGACCTGCGCAGAAGTCGAATGCAGCGTGAGCTGGCTGGGCGTCAGCGCGTTGGGAATCTTGCGCTGCTTGGAGCCATGGTGGACGGCGGCCGAGGACGGGGGCACGAGGTTGCCAGCCTGCGACGCGTGCCGGCGCTCCTGCTGCGGGCTGCCCGCGATGAGCCCAGTGTTTGGGCCAGGATCTGGGCCTGCCCGACGGACGCCTCCCACCCCTTCCACCTGCGGACGTTGAGATGTCTAAGCTAAATAAATGCAAGACAACAAACACCTCACCATTCATAGCCTTCGTAAAAGTTCCCGGAGGAAATCATAGTCGGGGGTCTCCTCGAAGCTGGGGCATATCCGCCTGGCTGCGCAGCTGCGTGCCGTCATCGTAGTATGTACGTGTCCCCAGTTCGAAATACTAATCAGATGGGCTACGGCGTTGAGCGCCGTCCGAGTCGGCTGTAAGTCGCAGCAGAAATTAGCAACCACATACATACAGCATACAACATGTAAGTACACACCAAAGGGTATCCTCCACGACACCCAGAGCCCGATCCCACTGTCCGGCAGTGACCAGCACCTTCGCCACACCCGCCGCGTGCATGCTAATTTGCACGTCCGGCTTCGCCCACGTGCTCGGCAGCGCCCCGCTCGATGCCTTCGTCGCCACGCTCCCTATACTCCGAAGCACGAGCTGCTGGGCAGCGACGACGCACCGTCCAGTGGCGCCTTCCGCCGAAGCACCTCGCACAGCGACAACAGCGACATCACGTCACGCGGGTTCTCCCTTTGCGAGATAACCGCCGAGTACGCCTCGGACTCGTGCCACACCACGTCCTCCTGGTCCTGTTCCGGCTGCGCGTTGTGCATCGAACAAGCGAACAGCTGTTGGTAGTTGCTCGATGCGAAGAAGAGGGACGACGCCGACGAGGGGTTTGTTAGCGTCGGCGTCAGCGCGGCGGCCGGCAAGGTCAGCGACGACGAGCGCACGAGCAACATGCTCGCCAGCTCCCGCGAGTAGTCCGTCGTGCTGCCAATCACAATCAAATCAGCATCCCGCAGCTGCACCCAAACCAAGCCCCACCACACCTTGATGTCGCGGTGCAGCATCCGCTTTTCCTCCTTCAATGTGAGGCATATGTAGCTGCGTCCTGTGCCCAGCCCCACACCGCCAGCCGCACGAACCCCGTTCCGCCTCCACGATGGTCCCCGGCGCAGAGTGCGGCGCGATTCGGCCAGGAGGCGCACGGGCGCACGAAACGCAGGGCCCGCGCGCGTTACGTCTCGCGTGTTCTCATAGACCTCCCCCCGCGGTTTATGCCAAGTATGTAGAAATGCCGACGCTGGAGGTGGATTTGCGGCCTTGTCTAAAAAGTCGGTTAAGAGATGTAGTAGTGGTGAGGAGATTTGGAGTACCTGGCACCCATCTGTCTCATCCTCTACTCCTGCAGTGAAAATGTGAAGCCGCATACGCAGCGCGAGGCACGAATTCGCGCCCCACCGGAACGTAGGCGGCTTTCAAAACTTTCTGGAGTTCCAGTATAGATCCGGGAGACGCAGGTGAAACAGAACAAAGGTGCAAATTGAATGGGGAGCACAGATATCCAGTGGAGCGAGACAGCAAACGGGCTTGGAAGGACATTGTCGATGGTATATCAACGATGGAGTCGAAAGCGCGAGGGAGTCGTTGCCAGCGAGAAAAGGTTCCGGCATTGTGCTCCGTGGTGGTGCAGTAATGTCGTTCGACGAGCAAAAGGTGTTGCTGCAATGCAGCGAGGCGAAGCGGAGGGAGCCCGGATTATCATGCCGAATAATGCCAGCTGGCAGCCGGATAACTACAGGATCAGGCTGCCGGCCGTCTTATCAGGTCCTGATCACGGCCTGATAAGCCGGCCGCCTGATAAGGCTATTTTTATTTTTCCGACGCAGGGTGCTGGGAGAGGGAAGCAGTGCCGCGGTTAGCGGCAACCGCGACGAGAATGGGTGGTGGGGCGTATCTGCAAGCGTCACAGCAGGGCGCGGTGTTGAACGACCGCGCGAGATGAGCGCGGTCGTGGTTTACCGTCCCAGAAGCAGGGTGCTGGGAGAGGGAAGCAGTGCCGCGGTTAGCAGCGACCGCAACAATAACGGGTGGTGGGGCGCACCTGCAAGCGTCGTGGCGGAGCGCGGTGTTGAAAGACCGCGCGAGACAAGCGCGGTTGTGGTTTATGCTGGGGAAGCAGTCCGAGCGCTGGGAGGAAAAAAAAGTGTCGCGGTTAGCGGCGACCGCAACGGGAACGGGCGATGGGGTGCACCTGCAAGCGTCGCAGAGGGGTGCAGTGTTGAACGATCGCACGAGACGATCGCGGTCGTGGTTTACACTGGGGAAGCCGTCTGAGCGGCGCTGGGAGGAAAAAAAGTGTCGCATCAAAGCAGTGATTTCCCTCTTGACGGAGACTCGACAGCATACTCAACCGCCGAGTCATCCCGCGACAGCGTACACGTCACCTCCTTCCCTCTATCACCCTTTGTCTTGGACTTGGAGGTGCTCAGATACGCCGGGGAACGGTCTCGGGGATCCTAGGAAATAAGTTACTTCTTTGGCTGAAGAGAATCGGACGTACCCGAGTCGCAGCGCCGGCGCACGCACCTCCGTTGTAACCCCGCTGCCTGCGCTCGAATCCGCGGCCCATCCTCACGCAGAACTGGAGCGCGAATCATTAGCAAGATACCAGGTAAATCGGGAGCGGACTCACACAGATATAGCAAGCTTGAGAGAACGAACTGGCGTAGTCCTGTGCAGAAAGAGTACATGAGTCGCATATCCAGCAGAAATTGAGCCAGACTTACATATGAGGTTTCTTCCGAAGTTTGCGAATTCCGCTTAGCCCGAGGTTTTGGGAGAATATATGTGGAGCGAACCGTGCAGCACATTGCTTGAATGCTCGGGCAAGTGCCCCGAGAATGCTCAAGGATCCCCGCAAGTGAGAGATACAGCGCATCTCCTACAAGACAGTTGGCATTCCGCCAAATCACAGTGTTGACAAACGCACCTGCGAGTCCTCGTGCATGGTCGAATCCGGCGCGCTCGGCCTGTCGAGTTCGGCTGCATTTGGCGAGGGACTAGGGGCACAGAAAGGAACCTTTGAAACCAGCCATCTGCAAAGTCCTATGGACGAACGTTTACGTATAGAGGTGCGTGCATGGGAGCTCGGGAGAGGGACATCTGCTGGTGGATGTTCGTTAGCAAGGGTTTCAAGCAGAGAATAGAAAACTTGCCAGAATATTGGCTGGAGCATGCTCCGAGTCCGATTTCGAGCAGGCGCGAGTGTGGGTCTGTACTTGAACCGCCGCGCCTCGGTGCGTGCTCTGAGCATGCAAACGAAGCGCCAGTTGTGTATCGTGGAGGGCCGGCACTCCATTTGAGGTAGCAGAGTCTGGATGTAAATCAAGTCAGTATATAGCTGACATACCATGGCCAGCGCCTCCATACGCACACGTGAATGCCGCGAAGGGATACCTATAGATCAGAATCAGTGGTTAGCATGTTACTTCGAGCAGCTGGGACCGCGCGGACTTGCCTGAGTCAAGCCGGCACTCTAGGTGCTGTCTGAAATTTGGATCTCAGGCTTTTCTCTGGGATAAAAGCGAGTTAACTATTGGAGGAGATCAGAGGGAGTATAATCGGATATGAAGGGAGGAATGTTACAGACATTTGAGCCGAGTACACGGCTAAATGTCCGACTTGAGGAGAACAGCGAGATCTTGAATAGCGAGACTCGGCACGGGTTATGGGATCAATCAAAACCGTAAATACCTTCAATTAATCGTAGGCGAGGATGGCATAGAGGCTCGAACACACCCTAGAGCCAAAATTCCGCCAGTGTTGGTTGGCCTTGAGTATTTTCGATCACATTCAGACTGGCTTCGACCCAAGGCGTAGATCCCAGCGCAAAGTTTCGTTAAGACTCTATAACCAGATTGAACGGTCAGCAAGATCTCCTGGCAAGAGAACGCCCGTGAGACGCACTTGATGGTGGCGGTAAGAGGCAGGATGTGCAGGGCCGAGATGCCAAGTTACGCGAAAGCTACGGTGCATTCAAGTAAGCACTCATGTAGTGCAATACTACTTACCATGCTGGCGGAATCTAGTTTTGCATTGATACAAACTAGTCAAGAGATCAGGCACTGGCTGAATTTGAATGTAATGGCTTACTTTGAGCGGGTGCAAACGCCCTTCGAATCCAACCAAGGAATATAATTGAAGTGTCGATGGTTACTATTGAAAAATATGTTGAGCTGACCGGACAAGTCAGTTAGACGGTTAATAGACACAGAAATAGTCCGAGCATACCTATGTACAACCATGGCTTCGGCCTTGCGAGGGTTCGGTTCAAAATAACATAGTCTTGGCCCCTTTGAATCAGAGTTGGAATGAGCAGGCAGTCACAAAATTTGAACCCACTCCTGCGCAAGTTAATGGTTGAAGGCACTCCTAGGACCTGAGTAAAAATATTTTAACTCAAGGCTATAACCGACGCAATGAAGTGATCGTACCGGGATAGATAGAACCCTGCTGCGAGCCAGGAGAGGCACGCGAGGGAAGCTGAGACAATTCACAGGTGCGGACCTGCAAGTTGGAGGGCACAGAGGGCTGGCACTTTGAGAAGAACAAAAAAGAGTAAAGCAGAATAGTCACATGACAGTGCCGTGCAAGAATTTGTGAGCTGACAAAGATCTGCTCACAGATTCGTGCACAGCCCCGTGCACAGACCATCTCATTCCCACACTACACAGCACTTCGTATCTTACCCTTCCCTACATGTCAGAGGAACTCCTCAATACTGCTGCCACTCTGGGCCAGAACCTTGATGACCTGCATCTCCTAGGCCTCGATGATGAGCAATTCAGGCCCCTATTCGATGGAATTCAGGCCCAAATCCGCATTGCAAGAGGGAGAGAGCAAAATGAAAATTGGGAGAATGAAGTTCATGGTGCGTCACACTGGAGCATTAGCACTGAATAATCACATCTCTATCTTTGCAGTGGAACCTCCTTACGAGAGTTCTGACTCGTTGGAGTCCGGGGAACCAGGAACGTCCCGTATGATGTTTGTTTATTCACAAATTTACCTATACTGATGGTTGTTCATCCAAAGCAATGTCTGTTGATCCCACACAGGACATCTTGTTCTATGGTATGCCCATTTCTGGGGTCAAACCAATCCGCCCGCCACTGGCCGACTTCAAGTGGAAGCAGGATGAGTATGCTCATCCGAATACTGTCGAACCACTGGCTGTTCTGGTGCCTCCCCCATCTGCTACTCCTCCTGCGGGATATTCCTACCCACAGGCACCAACATTTACGCTGGCCCCGGATGACCGTTATCGCCGGGGAATGGCGTATTTTAACGATTTCTTTGTCCGGGACAAGTTGCCACTTCGGCAGCGGCTGCTATGTATAATAAATCCCCCGAACATAGATCCTGTATTACAGGGTCACAGCTACGTCGCACAGCCGCTCCCAGGAATGATCCGAATGCCTTTGAGCATACCTTTCATTCAACGAATCGACGGCGACCCTTTGAACACAGTAACTTGTGCTGTAGCGCACACCAGCTCCTCCCTCAAGATCTTCGGCATCCAGCCTCAGGTCGAGGCCCTTGAGAAGGAGCTCTATATCCTGTCCTTCGGCAGTAATCCCCGACGTACCGACCAGCCTTCTATCCGGGCTTTGTGCAGTCTCGGGCTCAAACCCAATGATCGCTCTGCCAAAAATCTAGGCAAAGACTCTCGCAATGGCTCATCAAGTCTAGGACCCACCGTAGGCAAAGGCGAAGGCCGTGGGGTGTTTCTACCTGCTGTACAGACCTCTACTCCAGAAGCGAGCCAGCTTATCAACAGATCATTGAAAATAATTCATGAGCTACAGCAGCTCATAATGCCTTGCTCATTATCAAAGTTTGAATATGAGATGGCCAAATTCTATATGACTGACAACAATGTCTTCGTATGCGGGGGCTTAGCGCCCGGCGCCACCAGCGTACAGCAAAATGTATCTGGCGGAAAAGGGCGGCTCGCTGCAAAGATAGGTCTCGTTCAAGGGGACTGGCACACCGATGGATCCGATGCACCTGTCTATTACACTTTTTTAATTCTGCAGCTAAAACTCCCACCTGGTAAGTTCGCTGGCTGCGTTGTAATAAACTACTGACAATGGTAAAACAGGTTCGGATCCTGGACCTTTTATGTTGGGGCGCCTTGGGCTCTATGTGCGGGAAGGCAATATTCTCACATTGTACCTGGTTTTCCGGGGCAATGACCCCCATGCTGGATATTCACCCACATACGACGACAAGATTCTACAGGAGTGGAATGATTTTGCTGCGCTAGAAGCCTTGGTGGACCTCACCGCTCCAGAAAACCGTGTTGCCTTCGTTGCTTACCCGAGCGAAGTCGGTATGTCTCGGGTTGCGGCAGTATCTGTAGTCCCTCCCATTTTTTTCATGAACCAAGGTGCTCCAGTTGGTCACAAGCTGCGCCAGCGGAACTTTGCTCAGCATGGAGCTACTGTCCTCGGTGATGCTCACGCACGGGCCAACCGCCTGGGACGGGAAATCTTGTGGGCTTTGCTCAATGCTCTGCTGGTTGCAGGCCTTGAAATGGACATTTCTGCCGATGAGCTTTTCTCCCGGACAATGTTCCGAGATGAGGGCAACCAAAAACGGTCGCTCGATCCCCCTCCTCACGATGTCAAACGCGATGGGGGATCCATTCGAATGCTGCGCGGTTATTTTGCATGGTATAAACTCCAATGCGACAAGTACCTCATTCGGATCAGCAGGAATAGTTATCGGATGGTCCAGGCAGCACTGCGACTCCGTCGGCTTAGCCAGCAGAATTTGTTCCCAATCACTGAGAGGCGCGACGTGGGACTATCGTCATCTGGGTTTAATAGGAATGCCGAGTTTCAGATTGTAGAGGTTTTGAAACGTGCTCAAATCAACGGCCGGGTAAAAATCTTTGAACTTATGGGAGTGCAACCCTTCTAATGTTTTTATTTTCAGATGTGTTGGACTGTGGCTGTCGAACCTGATGGTGCTGCTATTACAGTTCCGGAAGCTGATACGCCATGGTATGCAGATTGGTACGGTATTATATAGTTATCTGGTGGCTTATTAAAATATCAGGCTCCACAATCCTCACAATTCTGCCTTAATTGCAAAGTTTCTAGCCAGTAATGTCCCTTTGACATCTGAATATCTGCGTGGTTTCTACCAAAAATTGATAGAAAACACAACTGATAGTCCTGGCCATCCCGAGGGTATTTCTAGCGCTGCAAATTTGACTGGCGATGGATCACCTTCTTCTGGGAACCCGCCTGAAGTCGACACTGAACATCCACATGCCGACCCAGAGGACATTGAAATGCAGAATGTCAGCAGTCCTTCCATCAACAATCCGGATGGAGATTGTAACAGTGCTGAAACTCGAGGCTCAGTTAACACGGGTGGCGGTCCCGAAGACAGATCAGATGTTGAATCTGAAGAGGAGGTCTATGAGAGACCAAGAGTCGTAAAAGGACCAAGGAAAACAGCAGAGGTGCGGTTCGAGTCAATATTGTTTTCAAAATCTTGTA
Organism: Mycena rosella; assembly: GCA_029378255.1. Classification (NCBI taxonomy): domain Eukaryota; kingdom Fungi; phylum Basidiomycota; class Agaricomycetes; order Agaricales; family Mycenaceae; genus Mycena; species Mycena rosella. The sequence goes on from JARKIE010000563.1 coordinate 28,803, forward strand.
AATGTAACATTTGCGCAGGATATTTGTCAGTGGGTTGTGCGAGGACGTGGCTTCGACGGGCATACATGGCTTACAGCTGACGAGATTAGAAGGTGAGTTACCTTCGATTCAGTCGCCATACTCTATTAATCTCAGTGAATACCCAGGATTGACCCTGATATTCCTTTACGCATCCCACAAACGAGGATCTACACCAAGCGTAAGCGAGAGGTATGTTAATTACGCAGAAGAATGAATTCAGACATTTTAATTCGACATTCTAGGATATTCCTGAATCCTCCAGCTCTGAAGATGCTTCGGACTTTGAGAGCGGTTTGGGAAAGGGGAAGAAACGACCTCTCCCAAAACCTGCACCAGAGCTTGGTCCACTGAAGTCCGATGAGCTCGGCACCCGAGCCATGGCAGCCGTATCACGCCTTCTCAATTCTGAGAATCTGACGGCAGAGTTAAATACCTTGAAATCGGAGCATAGTGCAATCTCCGTCCTCAAGGGCAAAAGAATTATTCTGCCGGAGCTCATCAAGACGCTTATGCAAAATAACGATAACAACAACTATACCGCCAGCTTCCTCAGTTTCGCTGCATCGAACGAGATGTCGGCACTCACCCATGTGGAAAGACTTACAACTGCGGTTGCATCAATCCCCGAGCTGCTGCGAGTGCAGGAGCACCTGGGGATCATCAGCCGGATGGTTCAATGGGATCTGTGCCGAGCTCATCTCATTTTATACGACTGGTTTCAATCTACGGGCCCTTGTTTGACGAGGGACCTTGTAGATAAATACCAAACCTCGCCCAGAGAATTCCAGCGGCAGTTCCCAGCTTTCGCAGCACTCACCAAAGCAGTTGTTGAATATGCCTCCAGGATACAGTCGTTACCATCTGAATCGTTACCTCCTAAAAGGAGAAGAACCACGATGGTCAACGATTCCTCTGCATCCACGGCTGCCCAGACCAGCGCCCCACCGCAGGATGTGCCCACCGACTTGTATGGGCTCATTTCCAATCCCAAAAAATCCGGGATGCTGAAACTTCCGCCTATCAAGAGCGTCGGTCGAGGTCTGGCAAAAGCAGCTGCCGACTGTTTGCTTGAGCTCCTATCGCAGGAACTCGTTATAATTCCGATGGCACCGGTGGACACACACTGGATAAGTCCACAGCGGCGAGCAGCAGCGAAACGTGCACAGAAAGCTGGCACCGCAGGTCAACCCGAGCCATCTGAACGCCCACAGAAGACCAAGAAATCAGCAAGCACAGTAGACGAGTTGCAAAAGGTGAAGGCCCGGATCGTTGCCCGAGGGGCACTCCTTCACTGCCTAGCCAAGGTGTGCGATGGAGAGTCGATTTTCGCGTCTCAGACCATGCACGAAGTCCTTGTGTCTCCGACATCCCTGTTCCCAGCCAAGTGGCACGAGGATGTGCGCTTTATGGCTGCCATTCTACGTGATGAGACCACAACTTTGGCTGCGCTCAAACAAACCTTGGAGGCAATGGTTGAAAAGGACAGAGACCTTATCAAGTGCGCCGCCGAGCTTGGAAGCTTTGTGCACCACCGAATGTTGGAGTTGCATCGAGGTCGTCCGATTCCCGAGCAGGAATTCCTCAACCCTCATGAGGATCCAGGAACAGGAATGTTGGGATTGGCTGCACCGACAGTGACTGTGAATGAGCCGCGACAAACACATATTCCACGACTGGATCTGACACCGGCACAGCTGCTGACCGGTGGTGTGGACAGTAACGAGGAGTTGAAACCCATATTTGCAAAACTCGCCTTGATAGTCCGTGAGGCTTTGAACGAGCGACGAAATCTACCAGCCGCGAATCAGTCATTACGCTGGATTCTCCAGGGGAACCATCCCGGGACAGGTGCTCACACTAGAGACCGGGATCAGACAGATCCGGTCCGCATGTTCTCTGGCACTGCAACCCTTTTGAAGGAGAAGATTTCGCCAAGCCGAGTCACCGAGCGCCTTGGATTTTCAAACCTCCTTGTATGGCAACTCACGGGGCAGGGCAGCGGAACAAGAGAGTTTCTCGATCAGCAGCCGACCATGTTTTTTGACTCTGGCAACGACTGTCTTCGGGTCTTTCACGATGCCCACCAAAGGAACATGGATTTGAAAGAGGCGTACCAGCAGCAACACCCCGAAGCGAGCAATGAAACAGCAGAAGCTGCAATCCGGAAGCAGCCGGGATACATCCCAACGCACAACTCGAACGCATACGGTGAAGCTGCGAATTCGCTTGGCCTCACTCCCTCACGAAAGGAGGGGCTGCCGAAGTGGACATTGGAGGAAAAGCTTCTCCCGTACTTCGCGGTGTATGTTCAAGAGCAATGGCTCGAGTTCTTGGGTGATCTTGCTGGGCAAAACCCAGAGACTTATACTGGAAAGCGCCCAAGGTGGAAGGCAGGGCTGGATTTTATACTTGAGTTTGGGTTTTACGGCCTGAAGAGCGATGGTTTGACAGCGCTTCAGCTGGCGAACAATCTTGTTTTCCTGGGGATTTGCGAGCCCCCGGAACCTGAAGCCATGGCCGCATGGGTTTCAGAGAAGGGTGATTTAGGAGCTTTCAAGGGTTTGAGGCATCTGGGCTTCAATTTGCAACAATCCGATCCTACGGCAACTCGCACTGCATTTTTGTGTGTCTACAATCATCTTGCGGAGCACCTGTCGGCAGAAGACAAAGATGTGCTTGGATTTGGTGTTATCTTTGTCGAGCACGCCCTTTGCAAGATCCAGCGTTGGAGCCAGAGATATAACACATCCATGCGCCAGTCGAGCTTTGAGAGGCTGGCCGACGAGATCATTCACACTCCACCCTGGGTTCCTCAAAAGCATGAATGCTTGCCGTTCCCGATCGCTATCACGATAAAAGAGATAGAGGCAGCAATCCAAAGGGCCAAGGTAAATTCACACAGTTTGCATCATTCTCTACTGACCAGTGCATCGACAGGTGTGAGATTCGGACCTGTAGTATAGTATGTCGCCAGTATTGCGAGCACTTCACGCAGATTTTCAAACATTGAAGATACCACCTCTTTTGAATTTCATTCCATCTGTTCATAGACGCTCCGCAAGCCCTGTGCAGGTGCAGGAAGAGGTGAAAAAATTGATTCCGAAATGCATCATGGCGATCACACGTCAAATTCGACAGATGCCTTTCCTTTCCTAAACGGGAGATCGAGCAATCAGGCCAACGGTTAAAAAGGTCCCAGAGGTTTCTCGACTCTTGCTCACCGTTGGAATATCTATTGCATCTCATTTCAAATGCTTGTGCGCCATATTCTGAGAGCTATTTATTGGAATTTCTCGGAGGAACGAAGAGCCCTGCTATCCGACACTGATCCGGCACTTGATGCCATCGAAGCAGCGTCTTCAGATCTTTTTCCTTGCTCTTTCCTTTGCTTTCCTTTGCACCTTCAGGAATCAGTCATTCCTGTTGTTTCAGTCCGTCGCATTCTACTCGACCTAGGCGAGTGCAGCAGCTACTTATACCGCTGATGTTATTACACAGTGCCCGTTATGCTAAATACCACGAAAATATTCAAGGAAAATTGGGGCAGAATGTCAGGTGGATGTCGCATCGATTTGGATTGCCCTACAAGCATGTTGCGCACCTATGGACAGCAAACCAAGCCTCGCAATGCGTGGCCATTCGCCTTTGCGCGGCCTCGGCACTCAGATGCATTATCTAATGCTCCACACGCACGAGCATTTGCCAGCGACCTCGGACGTGCCCCCGGCGAGCATCAACGCATGGACCGCTGCGAATGCCAGATGAGGGTGTTATATGGGGGAGTAGGTGCGCTGTCCCGTTTTCATTTCCATTCCTTATTCTGATTCGTGTCGACATGAGCAGCTTTCCTCCCCTCTGACTGACGGCGCACGCTGCGCTCGGGAAAAAATCACTTGGTGATGAGTTTTGCTGGGATACTCAAGTTGTGGTGTCTACTGCTTGTGAAGTACTGTAAAATGTGCCTCCTAGTCACAGGCATGCCGGTTCGAGAAACCACATTGAGAGCTAATTATAAATTTGATTGTACATATTATCTTACACAGAATTGTGATCATCTTCATCGGTCATGATGAGGTTAACTCGCCTGCAAACTCGAATGCTGGCTGCACAACTCCCTCCCGAGCTAAAACTCGAGATATTGGGAAACTTGGATCAAAGTGCACTGCTGGCGGTATCCCGTTCATCCAAACAATTCAGGCACCTGGCCACTCCGCTGCTTCATCGGGACATCACAATCGATGTGAAATGTCTTACTCAACTGTGGCTGGTCTGGACCCAACCGGAAAATGTGGGCCTTCGAACAGGGGTCAAAAGTCTTACCATTAAAGACAATGGACAACAGTTGGCACATCAGAAGCAAGGATGCGAAATGTGAGCACATTATATGAAGTTAATGCTATCTCTACTTACCTCTCTCATAGATTTGTCTTCAATGCGTTCCAGATCATTACAGCAATCCAGGCAAATGTGGAGGAGCTAAATCTCCTTCTAGGGATTGCAGACTCGAATGAGCTTGCAGTTATTTCGTATATGAATATTTTGGCACAATCATTCCCTAGGCTCCTCTCCTTTTCATTTGTCCCACCCCACACATGCGACACTGCCATTCTTCATTTTGCCAACAATCATCCCAATTTGGAGATTCTTCGCATTCGTTTTCCTTTCCTGCCCACTCATGACGGAGTTGGGACAATAGGGACTGTAGCCCTAAACCTGCCGCAACTCCAAGTGTTTGAAGGGACATTGGTGTTCTTGAAGGGTATAACAGCCGTTCCGCACAACCTGCTAGAGCTTCGACTCCACATCCAGTCAGCGACTCCTGTGGCAATGGAGGCTATCACAAGCACCAGACCTTACAGATCCTTGATGTTGTTGTGGAGGATGATGTGGCATTCTTTGTTCTGGCCACAATTTCACATTCCTCTCTTCATCTCAAGTCGCTCAGAATCACCCAAATTTCCAGTCACCGGAGGTCTACCGTAAGCATCGCATTTAAATGTTCTTGGATGAAAATAATGACCGACTTTCTCAGTTCAACGAGCATCTATTCTTCTATTGCTTGAAGAGAATGCGGCATCTAAAATCCCTTGTCTTGGATACTCTAGAACATCGGGTCCTATTTGAGATTCCTGACAATATTCAAGGGATGGGGACCTATAGTGATACTATTGGCCATACCAATGAGGGTCTCCCCTCACTCTGGAGCGACACAGATGAGAACATATTTGTCGGTATCTTAACACGGTCCAAATCATCGCTGGAGCTGTTGCAAATCAGTAAGCTTGCTATCAGTTCTGCTGTCCTATTGTTGAAGATTTGCATAGATCACACAACTGGAAGTTTACCAGGACTGGGCAGAAGAAACAGCGATCTATCGCTACGAAGCCGGCAAGATTTTTGAGTAGAAGAGATGAAATTGGAGAATTTCCGATAAATCTAGGAGGTGATTTTTGAACTATCTGGATTGTAGTTATATCAATGACATTCATGATCATTGTGCATGTAATATAGTTCATATATCGACAATCCCATATTTGTGCTCACTTGCTCACTTATATTTGGTCACGTGAACTGTCGATTTATCGAGGGTTCACGTGACTGGTATGTGACAATTTCAGAATCGAAAGTCCGTTCTTCTCTTTGTATTACTGACATGGCCACCACACCAATCCCAGTATTCAAGAAAGCCTACAGTCTCAAAGGCCATGTCGAGAACATCAATAGCCTTCAATTCTCATCTAATGGTGAATATCTGGCTAGTGGTGGAGACGACGCCTACCTCTTGGTTTTCAATACGGGAACCTGGAAGGAGAAAAAAAAATATAGGACTGTATCACCCATCAGGGCAATTGCCTGGCATCCAGATCATCGGGATGTCATATCTTTTGGGCTAAAGAACGGGGTGATCAACACTGTTCAGCTCAAGGTGGGTTCTCTACCTCTCTGTGTTGGAAATAAAGTAACATCTCAAACAGAATGATCTTCTATTTGAACACACAGTTCATGGTCCGGTGCATTGCATGGCATTTGATATGAAGGGAAAATCTCTTGCCATAGGATTCGATAATGAAGTATTGGTTGCTCGCCAATCTACAATTTGTGAGTTTTGTTTTTAAGAAATACTCTTATTCTGTCACCTAATCATATTTCAGCTTCGTGGAGCTCAGAAACCCACCTTCCAAGACCGCTGGATGTCCAAGGAGCACATGATATCACCCAAGCAGTCCATTTCCATACCAAAGACAAATTACTTTTGGTAACCTACCTCCATGGCGGAGTGTGGTACGTGATTAATGAAAGCACTCTGCTATCCAAGCAGAAGTTGATGGCCACAAAATTCAGTGCATATGATACGGATGATTTTACTACAAAGCGATGGCAGGTGGATCTCCAAGGCCTTTGGTATGGTCTATTCTTTTGCTGGCGAGCAGTGTATTAATACAAATACAGTGGAAATTCAGCCTTGTCTTCAAGCTCACGTCTTTTTGTGGCAACTGTTATGTTCGCTGGGGTTCAATGGTACGATGTGATTAACAAGAAGCTTGTTACTACCACAGCACAGCCAAATGAGACAGAGTTGAACGTCATGTTGCCTGTTGTATTCATCGGGTCAAACATGATTGCAGTTGGATCCACAATGGGGAATGTTGCTATATTCAAGTCCGGAAAACCCAATGCTGTTCAGATTTTGCCACACCCTGGTAAGATTATTTATGCAGCTGTGGGTAATTACTCAGAAAGCTCCAGATGAAATAGTGCAGGCACTGGTATCTGATTTCTAACCCACATGTCTCGAAAAGTGCTGATGTTGCTCTTCAGGCCTACTACCATAATGAACATCGTGGCTTGCATATTCTTGTCACTGGGATTTCTGAGCAGTATGAGGACTGCCTGCTCACCGTCTGGGTTGCTCAAGACCAACGGAAATCAGTCTTCAGCTCGGTTTGTTTGTTCTTTATTCTGCTTCAAAGTATAATATTGTCTGTTGGCCAGATACCTTGGCGTACAGTTATATCTGCACTTGCAACCTTATCAGCAGGGTTGCTCATCGCCAGGAACACCCATGTTATTCAAGACTCCGTAAATGAACATTGGTCGCTTGCGTCTAACTTTGCTTCAAGATGGGGGTCATTCATACGTGACTCTGAAGGAATACCGGCGGCTCAGGACAACACTGTTACTCAAATTTACACCCACACCGTCGTAAAGACAATTCAGATCACCGAAACTGCCCTCGTATGTCGTTACAAATTCCAAGATTAAACTCTCAAGTGCTGATTTTCTCCAGGCTCAACAAACCAGTGCACCACTGCTTGATGCTGTAGATGTAGATGCTGAGGATATTGATACTCTTTGAAAACATTCAATTTCTGAAATGTACTTTATTTATTCCCAATTAAGGATCTGGAGTGATGTGAATTCGAGAATTGGATGCATGACAAAGACTCTTGAATTGGAACTCCATGGGTCTCTTCAGGCTCTTTTCATATGGGCACCGTCCCACTTCGTTTGTGGATCTTCCAGCCACATCCAGTGGGCATAATCCTCCTGACGACAAGCTGCACAGTGATGCAAGCAATTTCTTAGCATTTATGATCTAATTACTGATAACCTTAAAGCCCAGACGGCACCGATTCTCACTCCCTTCTGTCAATCCCAAAGATGATTCTCGCCCGACTTCTGCAAAGCCGCCTAAACATAAGGAGCGAGCCCCAGATCCAGCTCTTGATCCCCATACAAGAGTGAAAATGTAAGTACTTGTATTCATATACTTACTGTTTCTCACTCAATGTCTAGTGAGCCCATTTCCACATATGCAGGGAGCGAATCATCCTCCCTCCTGAAAGTGCTTCCAGACCTGGAGTTGGCCGAGGGGTGCCAGCCAAGCCATCTATATCTACCCGGACCTCCGGCTCTAGATTTGCTGTGTTCAAGGAGGAAGTAGCAGGTCTTCTCAGCGAGAAGTTACCAGGGCGTGACTTTACCCCACTGGTGGACCTGATTTGCTCTTGTGGAGATGGGAAACCCTCATTCGCAGAAAGCATAGTTGCTTACGGCCTTAAGGAGGAACCCTTGGGGAACCAGGTTCGTGCGGCTCTTGTCGATGCGATTATTGCGCGGGTTTACGACTATGACCTCAATCGGTGAGCAGCACATTTGTATTTGTGATAAATGCTGAGATTTATTCAGTGAGCCTTCCAAGGCTCGCTCTGCTGCCTCTACCACCACTTCCATTAAGAAAGAGAGGCCATCGGTCACATCAGTTGAAGCAGGATTCAAGAATCTTTCTATCACTTCCACCACTGGATCATTCAAATCTGCCAGCTCGCAGGGACAATTTCGATACCATACCAGCACCTCGGACCACGATATCACTGGCCCACCCAACACCCTACAGACCCCAACCCCTGGGGACTTCTTCTTTCACATTAATACAGCGAAACCTGGACGGCAAACATGGATGTACAACAAAGATGAGGAATGGGAGGATATTTCAGAGCTCTGGGACAACCAAAACCTTCTTATTCATCCCACTATACCTGATCGGGTGCTCACGATTCATGCCGATAACACTCCAAATTGGATCCTGAAATCGTCTATGGCGAGTGCAGCGCGTAAAGGCAGTCGGTCAGTGTCTCGTGGGATGTCAGTGTAGTCTTATGTCCTGATTGTACCATTTTGTAACACTTGCTATGCACACCACTCTACTCATATATAGTCTGATTTTAAAACTCATTCATTTGTGACTTGTATTTGTTTGGTCTGATGAGAAGTTCAGACCAATAACCATGTACGTTGATATTTTTCTTCAACTTCAGTGACTCTGAACACCCATTAGTATAATGCCTAGGTCTTTAACACAATGTGACTGTCTTGTCAATTGTCATCATAAATACCCAGAGATTACCAGAGGGACATGGCAAAACCACCGAAAAGACGACAGAATTGCGGAAATTCAGGACCAGCTCAGACGCGGTCAGAATAGGCGACAGGACACTCAATATCCTGCCCATCTGCAGCCTTCAAGTCGGCCAGCCCGCACTTCACAGGCCTTCCCACCATTCCAAAGACCCCATGCACCACCGAGGCAGTATGCCAATCCCCCCCATCTGGATGCTCCCCAATCCGAACCCCATGCTATCACCCCAGTCTCTGCAGCCTCGAATTCCAGTCTATTGACTCCACATACAGATGCTGCACTGCATCTCATGGAATCCGAGATTCAAGCACGTTCATTCCTTTTCACAGCATCTTTAGCAACACCCCTTGTGTTTGTTAACAAACCTGTTGAGCATGGCCTGTATGAGCATGTTCTTGAGCATGTTCCAAATTCTGGCAAATATCGATTGAATGCAGGTTCCAGAGTTAACACACTCTTTCTGGAGCATGAAAATCGATTGTGGGAGCTTCTTGGGCTGGCACACATCCTTCCGCCATGCAAAAGAAAGACCGAGCTCGAGGACAGAATATGGCGGGAAATTGACCGGTGTTCATTGGACAAAGAGCTTCACTGGAATCAGCAGAGAATGACATTGGATATAGGACAAATTGTGGTTAATAATGGTAAGCCAATTCACAGTACTTGGATTCAATAATGCTGACTCAAACAATTTAAGAGGTCAATTTTGTTCCTATTCCGCGCTGGGAACCTGGTGTTTTAGTTGCTATGGTTGTCACCGCCATGATGACAGAGTTGTTTTATGTTCCACGTCGTGGAGGATCTGTGCTGCTGGCTGGCCTACGGGATGCACTCAATACTGTTCCTGGCCAGAAAAAAAATATTGCAAATCTTCCTAAAGATCCCCGCACTGTTTATCGACAACTCCATCTTGATCCGGTCACCGAGACATATTTGTGCTGCCCAAAATGCTGGGCATTGCAGCCATACAACGCAGAAACAGATAATCCTGTTACAAAGGAGAATCCAGATCCTCTTATACCGCTCTGCCAGGAAAGGCTGACCGAGGGTGATGCTGCCTGTGAGGAAGAGTTATGGAAGAAGGAGATTGTTCGGGGAAGTCCTCGTTTCACACCACATCTCACCTATGTTCAACAACTACTGAAGAACTGGTTGGGCCGTATCCTTTCTCGCCCTGGGATCGAGGACATTCTTGAAACCTACCCAAAAACCGCTTCTCAGAGAGAAGAAGGCGAAGCCATGTCCGATATTTGGAGTTCTCCAACGATAAAAAATCTGACTGGACCCGATGGGAAACCATTCCTCGAGGGCGCTGAAGAAGAGGGACGCTTTCTTTGGAGCTTCGCAACAGATGGATTTAACCCTTTTCACAACAAAGAAGCAAAACAGGTTGTTACATCCACCGGTTTCTGGGCCATTCTTCTCAACTTTCCTACCCATCTCCGCTACCTGTTTGAAAATATGTGCTTCCTTGGAGCTGCTCCAGGTCCAAACAGTCCTGCAGTCGGGCGCTATAATCCATTCCTTGACCTCATAGTACAGCAGTTCATGGAGTTCTGGGACCCGGGTGTGTTCTTCACTCGAACACATAAATATCCTCAGGGCAGACGAACAAAAGGAATGGTGGTACCCCTTTCCTCAGACATGCTTGCAGCCCGTGCAGCTGGGGGGTTTACATCTGCAACCTCTCGACTCTTCTGCATTGGATGTGGCATCGAGATGTCCGACATTGAGCAATTTGATCACACAAAATGGCCTCATCGACATCATGCGGAACATTTGGAGCATGCACATGCATGGTTAAATGCAGCCAATTCCAAGGAACAAGAAAATTAGCTAAACGGCACGGTGTGCGGTTTAGCCCTTTCCTCACCCTGCCTTACTGGATAGCTGTTCGATATGTTCTGGTAGAGCCTATGCATGTCCTTGACCTCCGAATAATTGACCGCCACGTCCGTGATCTATTCCAGATAGACCTGGAAAAAAACGGCGGTGATGGCTCTGAGCCCAGAGTCGCTCGACCACCGAGACCCACTCCAGAACGCATCACAATGGTTTTGAACTTATTTCGGATGTGGAGGAGGAGCCCGGATCTCTGGTTCAGTTGATGAAAATGACTGGGCTAATTTTGCTGCCTTGTGGCACTCTGCAATGATCACAATCTGCGGATATCTGGCAATTTCAAAAAGCGAGCTTGGTTCATTCTCCGGATAAGAGATGGGTAAATATTATTATTTCAGAAACCGCAAATATTTGACTGCCTTTTCTGTTAGATGGACAAAAACAACATCACAGATGATGAGCTCCTCACAATCCCACCCTCAGAGCCAGTAAAAGAGTCTGTTCAGACTCTCAGCTTGGCTGCCGTAGCTGCAATAGCAAGCTTTCCACCCCTGGCAGGGGTCACGAGCTTGATATTGAATATACGGAAAAGCTGATCAAGGCGCTTACCGAGAACCCAATTTTCCAGTATCAAAGCTCACCTCCATATCTTTGAACATGCATGTCGAGTACGCCAGATCCTGGTCGTTGGTACCCGATTAGTGCTCTACAATAGGTTAATAGAATCGGTGTGTTCTTCTCTTGGTGTGTTTGTTGTTCTTACCTGACCCCTAAACAAGATTTCTGCAGAAAAGCAAACCTTGCCTGATGATCCTGACCCTGTTAATCGGGGAGCAGTCTTGGGTAGAGATGTGATGGCCCAAATATGGGCAGATATGCGTAAAACAATACTCCCTAGTTGGGTTGGTGCAGCACCCAAAAACTGGGGTACCACAAAACGTGGAAAGCTCAGCGCCGATCACTGGAGGACTGTATTCACCATCCATCTTCCGATCACTCTCATTTGGCTATGGCGCGATGAAATCGGACGAAAACGGGATTTGTTGTCTAACATGGTACATGGGATCATAGCCCTCCTGGCAGCCCACTACAGGAATACAGAGGGAACATTGCCGACATCTACGACCATCATATTCAAGAATATATGGAGGGGGTGGCAGATTTATTCAAAGAGGATGACATTATGCCAAGCCAACATTCTGCATTCCATATCGGCCAAACTCTCCATGAATTTGGCCCCCAGCATGCACGTGGTGCACAATCCTATGAAAGATATATCCACCTTCTGCAGCGCCAAAATACCAACATGAAATTTGGTTTGTCTCTGCTCTAAATTGTGATTTTGTACTAATATCGGGTGCACTGCAGGAGAAATGGAAGCCACCTTCATGAATTCCACTGCTCGAGCAGCAAATCTCAAGGCTCTGTTAGCTGATAATCCCCAAATCCGGTCACAGGTTTCTGAAGCCGTCAAAGTGTATGAAAGCGTATCAAATCGAGATTCTAGGGGTGCTCGTCTAGCTATGATGCTAGATCCAAACGACAACCACTTTGATTTGGAATCACGATCCAAGTGGAGCTCGCTTTCTCCACAAGAACGACAGCTGCTACACACCTATCTTTCCGAGAAATATGAGGACTTTGTTCTCGAGAACTGGAGGGCCACTGCTTCAATAATGGATCAAATATCTATTGGTGGTGTTCGATACGCTCGCAGAAATGTCCTTAAATGGGATCAGGACAGTCACATCATATTTACCATTCCAGGACAGACCAACACAATGCTGGGATCATCAGTAACATCTTTCAGTATTGGCACACCACTACCAATGGTACTGAAATCAAGGCCATATATCTGGTTGTTGACCAATATACACCAAATCCACCTTGGATAGGAGGGATCCCTACCAAGAGTTCCCTCCAATATTTGGTTCTATATATTCTGCTGAGATTATAGATAGCTGCCTCATTGAAGAAGATCATATTCACTCCCATTCCACAATAACACAAATGGAACACAATGGACAGAATCTAATCCATTGTATGCCTTTAAATCGTGTAAGTGGCTAAATCATTTCTGGACTCTTATATCTGACCGCTACACAGGTGAATTATGAATATTGGTGGTTAGATGCATATAAAAATGACAATGGGGAGACACAGGATGAAGAGGATGAAGATGAGGCCGACAATATGGATGCTGACTAATTAAATGACTGTGTGCTTTGCTTCAATTTAGTGGGCTAAGGAAAGTGAGATCAACTGAAAATCTCCTTATCTGGACACTGGCGTAGCAGCATTGATGGGAATGATCTTCTTGTTAGATCATCGGAAAATCTCCTTATTTGGATACTGATGTAGCAGCATTGATGGGAATGATCTTGCTGTCAGATCAACTGAAATCTCCTTATTTGGATGCCAGCATAGTGAGGATGATCTTATTGATCTTGACTGTTTGGATCTCTGCAAACAAAATATTCCTACTCTCACGAACTACTGCCTGTGTTTTTGCTTCAATTCAGCCTCGCGCATTCCCAAGGCATGCACAGCACTCAAGGTAGCCAGGTCATTTCTATCTCTTTCCTCGGCAGCGGTCTGCAAAAAAAAAAATTGGAGATTAAGAAATATAGAGATAGAATTACAAACTTGGGCAGTCTCAAGCTTTTCTTTGAGCTGGTTTATCTCTGTTTGGGCCTTGATCTGGTATTCTTTTGCTTCCTTCTGTGAAGTTTCAACCGCTGCAGGAAAGAGAACCAGGAAATGATCTGTACCTCATGCCGGGAATTGTATATTTTCATCCTTTTGAGGTTGTTGCTAGATTCCCTATACTTGTTCTGAAGTCCCTCGGTCTTGGTCTTCAGTGTCTCAATGTTGTCTTGTAGTTCAGTGGTTCGAGCTTGAAATTGAGTTTGGCTTTCCACAGCCTGTGCTTCCATAGAGCTGAGGCAAGTCAGCAGAGCAACTTTCATAGCACTCAAAAACCTACAACACCACTTGTTTCAACTCGAGGAATTCAGACCATAGGGTACTGAACCGAACCTGCCAGCTTCCAATGAGATAGTCCAACCTGGAAACACATTCAAATATCCTGATATACTAGAAATTGATACATACAGTGCAACACGCCTATGAACTATCCGAAGACGATTTCTCAAGGTTTGTATGTCCGTGATGACTGCAGCTGTGTTTCAGAGAATTCTGTTGACTAATGGTGAACATACGTACAGGTACAAATGAGGATGATACAGTTTTGGGGTACTAGTACATCATTGGCAGAGCATTCATAAGATGTGATCAGGTCCATGAGCCGCTCATGTGTTTCTGAAGAGTCCTTGTGAAGAGTTTCCAGGTTTACAATTTTGGCTGCCAGCTGTGCCTGTATCTCTAGGCAGTCATGGTGGTTGTTCTCTAGGGTTGCAATCCGGACCATAAGCTGTTCCTGTGTTTCTGCACAGTCCTGATGGGCGCTTTCTGCAGTCATGATCTGAGCTGTTAGACGCTCATGTATCTCCGAACACTGGGCATGGGTATTTTCCAGTGCTGTGAGATGGGCCATCAATTTCCGTTCATGTTGGGTGGAATCTGCCTGCAGCGTCCTATGTCATGGACAGGTCAAAACACCATCTTGTAAAAAAAAAAAAGGAAAAACCTGAGAGAACATACATCATTGCTGAGTTGAGAGACGTGTATTCCATTTTCAGGTCTTCATGATCCTTCTGTAACTGATGAACCGTCGACTCTGCCTGTTGTGATGCAATTCCTGCAGCTATAACTTGTGCCATTAAGCGTCCTTGAGTTTCAGCAGAAGCGGCGCTCATTGCTCTATTTATGAGGGACATTCAGAGAACTATCATGTGGAAGACATGAGGGACATACACAGCAGATGTGATTGAAGCATCCTCCGACAGTAGGTGCTCCTGCTGGAACATAGGCTCTTGGTCCTCTTCTGAATGCTAAAAACCGTAAAATTAGCACAAATCTTGATCCAATTCATTTACTGGAATAACCTGCTGAGTACGCAGCTCTCGAATTTGGGTTCGAAGGTCTGAAATGATAGATTGTTCAGCCAAATTCGAAATCTGCTCCATATCTGGAACTCCGCTTCTGGCCAATTCATCTTTCAGGTCTTGGACCTGAATGGCAAGCTCCTCCGATTGATGTGTTGATTCTGTTAGTGCCGTCTCCAAATACTGCTGCCTTTTATTGAATTCAGCAGTGATTAGCTCCCTATTTTTGGAAGTATTTGTAAGCATCTTCAAGCTGGATGTGGCATCTTCCAAGCGTTTCTGAATTATATGCAGATCTTGTACTGTTGCCACGACTTCCATTCTTTCATTGGTCAGCATAGTTTGAACCTCAGTGAGATTTTCTTCATATTCCTAGAGTGAATTATCAGTATGCTGAGCCATAGATAATAGGTCAATATAATTTCCTTGACTTCCTTGACAAGTCCTGAATTTTGAGACTGCATTTCCTGAAGTCTCTTCTCATATCTGATCTCCTTCTCTTGCTCATTACTGAGTTCTAACTCCCTGTGTAGGCAATTAGTGGTAACAATTCAAAGGCACTATCTTACATTTGAGAAATGAAGGCATGTTGCTCTTCAACTGTCTCTCCAGCTCTTGACACGGTGCATCA
>JARKIE010000564.1:0-44164 GCA_029378255.1 Mycena rosella
TCCAGTTTCTGGGTTTCGCTCGCCTAACCTAGTTTGGTTCGACCTGTATAAAGCAGACACTTCTTCTACAATGGCCTCGGTTTTCAACCTAATACAAAGCATATGGTTAATAAAATGAGCTATGGTATGCCCTCATAGATACAAATAATCACTCCTCGTTCTGGAAAGGTTTTCTTAGCAGGTTCCTACCTAGTGGTTATTTTGATCACCTTTCAAGTTGTATTTAATTGTCCGGAGGTTCGGGTCTGAAGCTCCTTTCAACTCTCTCTCAACCATCACCACCAGGTAAGTTTGTGTTTTCGATGCCATGCACTTTTTAAGTCGTATTTAAATGTCTGGATATTAGGGTCGGAACCCTTTTTACGAGTACTTATGTAATCGTTTTTGATCAATCGACATGAGGTTTTTGCACGCTAGTTGAAAATGTCCCCCGTTTAAGTGTGTAACAGATTTAGTGGCTGTGCTATGAATTTTAGTGGCAGTGATGAAGCACATATAGTGGCTATGCTCTAAATTCTCTTCAAATCTTGTGGCTTAATAGTGGCTGTGTTTTGATTGAGTAATCTGTCCTCTTTGTAGGATGGGTTTGAACCACTCTTTAGGCAATTTAAATTTTCGACTTTTTCTTCAATCTTTCCTCGTCCTCGCCACCATCGCGCTCGTCAGACATCCTCGGCCATGCCATCCCGCGGCCTCCTTCCATTCTTTTCGTTTTTTTTTCACATACAGCCAGCATACCGATCATGATCACTTGTTCAGTCCCACTGCACACATCTGAAGCCCCTATTTTGCACTAGCAACCTTTTTCGACCACCGAGTGGATTTCCTGCCAGAACTGTCGCTTGAGGGTACAACTTGAAACAAAGAGGAGCCTCGTTTAATTAGCTGCGTCACTACTCCTCTTCACTGGATCTTACTCACGATTGTTAGCTCCGAATAACTGGTGGTGCCTAGAGAGTCTCTACTGGCGCAAATCTGCTCCGAGTCATAGGATTACAGCCTAATTATTAACAGCAGGGATTTGTTTACCACCACAGCACATGCCTCATGTGAATCACACACAGCACATAGCGCATCGCGCACATCTCCACAAATCAGTCACCTCACGCAAATCTCCCAAGTGCACAGTGCGCTTTCGTGGGTGCAGGCCATAAGCGCCGAAACCAAGCACCTTTTTCATCCTTGCGCTATTAATTTCTCCTGGGTAGCTCCGATGCTTGGTTGCCCAAACATGCTTGAAAACCCACTAAGTGTATGTATCTAATTTCCACATTCCTTTCGACAACAGAATCCCTCGGAATATTTCTCTCCTCCACTTTTGAGGTCCTTCGGAGCGGGTTGGCGTCGTGATTTGAGGGAGGCAGCTCGCTTTGAGCACTATATCTGCTACGTTACAATTTCTCTATTGGTGGCCTATACATTAACTTCATTCGGGTTGCCCCACCCCAGTCTGCACTCCCGTTCACAATACATGCGGCTATTCATTTCACTCGGGTGACTCCCAGATCGTGCCGCCGATCCCCATGGCTCAGTGGATCTGCACTCCCGTCGATGGGTGACGGAGATTATATCTGGGACCACCGTGAGATGTAACAATTAGACTGCATTGTATTCTGAAGACAGCTTTGAACGCCCGATTCGCCATTGGAAGATGTCGCTAATAAACCACTTGACGAATCGGCCAACTCCGTAGTCGTGCATGTGGCTGCGGCCGTTAGTCCCGGTCCATCAATGATGCTGCCCTTCCGTTCTTCGCTTACCGCCACCGCACCCTTCACAACGATGGGTTGAAACTGTGAATATAGGGGCGGACTCTGGTATGGTGATTGAGTAATAATCACCCAAGTCTGTGTTGCCTCGGTGCACAGTCAAAAAGCAGAGGGCTATCCATGCTTTCTGTTGGGGAGGGCAAGCACGGGGACTCTATTTCCAACAACACAGGATTTACTAGGCAACGGGAAAGATTGTGTTCGAACGAACAGACACTGGCCTGCATCCGATGCGCATATTTGCCTACTTCATTCCCCTGGCGTGTGCTTTGGCCGGTATGAAATGTCCAATTTTGGAAGCGCTGAAGGCTGTTTAAAAGTCACCTGAGCTTGCCCCGAAAACTGGCCGCTTCCCTCGTCAACAAGCCATGGCCGAGAAAACGATTCATGCGAAGACTGTGTACAAGGACAAGGATTGAGATCGGAGATCTTCTACCTGAAAAATTGCAACTCCTAATATGTGGATTGATCATATTTACAGCTTTAAAAGGCGCGGTGAGATTTTCCAGGAGGAAAGTATGGCCCATTTGTCTCAACTTTGCACGGGCCTCGAACCGCACTTCCTCACCTCCGATTCTGTCAGCGATTGTTTCCGGTAGCAATCGAATATCGGCGTACAGGATGTCAGTGTGACAGGTCGAATCGCGGACATAGAATATAGGAGTTTGAGCCCAGATGGAACGGTGCGTGGACTTCCCTGCCCTGAGTTCAGACTCTGACGACATTGTAGCCTTTATACACCGTTTTTTTTGGAATCTACCACGAGCACGCCCTTGGACATTGTTAACCACGCCATCCAGGCAGACGCTCTCAATCAATTGGTGTGTAAAGAATTGACCCGTCGTAACGTGCGTGCCACTTATGTACATCGTGCGTATACTGATTCCAGCAGATCGACAGCGGGCACTATGTGTTGGCCGACAGCTGGACAACAGACCGCTTGATCTGTCCAGTGGCTGACTTGCCGTCTGCGTTGACCCCTTGCGTGAAGTACATCGCGATTCAGCATAGCTTTGTATGCACGGTAAGCGAAAAGAAACTGTACTTGACTCTGCTGATTCTTTCTTTAGTCGAGAATGTCTTCCCTGCAGATCCGGGATATAGTCTCAGTGTACATGTCACTATTCAGGCGCGATTCGTTCGCGGATTCCAAGGCTATCAAAGTTTACGCTGCGTGGGCAACATCCTTTACGGTTTTGTTTCGTTAGATGCTCAATTTAATGTGATTGCACTTGGACGCATGTGGTTCGCTCTACGTTCTGAGAGCGCTCGTGAAATGCTCATTTGCGTGGACTGAATGACGAGGTAAATAGAAAGGGTGTACTGATGCTTCGCCCAACGAACGGCAGCGGGCGTGTTGGGTGCAGGTCCAAACAGCAGACCTACCAGTCAATCACAATTACAAACCACATTTAAGTCCACTGAATTCAAAGCTGTGTTGTGCCTGTTCGGGGGTCCAGAGCACTGGTAAGACTATATATTCACAGGCAGAACTTATAACACATTATCCTTCAATTTGCGATACCAAAGCCACAGTCGTCTAGCATCGGCAATCGCAGGCATCCCTGTGTGTGCGGGGTGTAGTACGGGGTCGTGAACCATTGTAGTGGAGTTTAAACAGAAGCGGACCAAGACGACTGACTCGCAATGCGCGCAGGGCGAGAGTCTGTGCCGGCAGATCATATGGAAAATAGCCGAATGATCCTCTCGTTCTGTTGCAGAAATATGTAGACACTCCCTGGCGCGTCAATGTGCATTTGATAATTAATAAGCGTCTTCCGTTGCGTCAGCGTCACGGCTCGTGAGCATGGAAATATAGCAAAGTCAAGTGCTGTCTTCAAATAGGAAAGGACTTACAGTTGTCTAAAGTCTTTGGCGACCTCAGCACGCGAAGACGATTGCCTGTAGTGCGAGATGGGACTGGAAATCCAGGAACCACTCTATGTAGGATTCTATTCTATTTGCCGTATGTTCGGAAGGACCGGCGTATCCGCCAGTTGTTGTGTGCGTGTGGCTTGTCCGTATGGAAGAAGTTAGTGATAGACTCAATTGCAGGCCGTACGTGTTGTTTGCATATGTTACGAAATTTTAACCACGCGTCAGGATCATGTGTCAAGGCTCGTAATCCCTTTGACTTCGTGCGCCAAGCTAAAGTTTGGTTGGTGCAAAAATTATGGTACCCGAGACATAAACTGCATGTGGGTTATGCATTCTCAGTCTGACTTGTACTTTGTACTTTATGCAAGCTAGCACTGCTCTTTGTGATCTATCGATCTAAGATATTGGTGTCATGATGGAAAGGATAAATAAATAGAAAGGACATAAGTACGAGTTTGCCGGGCCAGTGCCACGGCCATTACACCCAAGTTCTACTCTCTTGCAACCACCACCACCAGGTAAGTCAGTGATTTGATGCCACCACAACCACCACCAGGTAAGTTTGTGTTTTTGATGCCATGCACTTTTGAGTCGTATTTCAATCCCGGAGGTTCGGATCAGAACCTCTTTCTAGCAAATTCTACTCTCTTGCAACCACCACCAGGTCAGTCTGTGTTTTTGATGCCATGCACTTTTAAGTCAACTACTCTTGGAGCTCTGTCGCTGGAGAAGTTCAGACCAAGGTTGGCAAACATGACAAACCCGCCTCCTATTTGACATGGTAACTGACAATGTACGTCCAATTTCTCTTCTATAGAGCATACTTGCCTACCTTCTTGGTTCAGACCGAGCCAGGACTACTTGTCCTAAGTCACCCCAATCTCGATGGTGATGGCTTGGCCAACAATATATCTGTGTAGCATACGACAGGCAGGTGGCCAACATGGTGTGCACCCTAGAATCACAAGGCATAGATCCCGAATATGTAGGCAATCTATCCTTCCTTTATTTTCGGCTTGCTGAGAATTGATAGCGAACAATAAGATCATCCTTCACACGGACGTAGAGCGCACCATTGCAGTTGGATCCGCACTTTTCACAACTGCAACACTCATTGTCTTGGATGGAACCAATACTGATGTAGAGATGTTATATGTTTTCCATGCATTAGAGCACAACACCGCTCTGACAAATCGGTTCTAACTATATACCTATCTCCCAATGTTCATTGTATAACTCTAGAAAGGAAAAAAAAACCATAAGTGCGAGTTTGCCAGGCCGTGCCATGGCCTTCACCCCCAAATAACTGTCTGGGCACCTTACAGCTATTATTTGGTACTGGTGCCGTGAGATTCTGTGCAGTATTGACCTTATAAGAAATGTTTTACATTGCACTCATGGTCATTCGTGCTCTGATTGGTCGATCGATCACTGGCCTGGGCCTCATCCGGCAATTTCGGAAATTGAAACGAGACTTCCTGTACACCTCTAGCAATATTTGGAACCCAATGGAAGGTTTGCAGGCCTATTCAGACATAAAGCCATCCCTCTAATTTTTTTTCGTGGTCCGACATAGGTGCTGTCATCTCCGTCACCTTCGCCACCTCTGCCGTCTCCATTGCCCTCCATCCAGCACCTACAGTTCCATGAAATGTGCACCAACTATTTGGTATGCTCGGTTGAGAGGATCTACACTGAAGATATGATAATGAAGCATAATATTTAAAGCCAGAATGACCTGGGATGGAGGTCTCCTTCACCTCCACCACCTCCACTGCCTCTGTCACCCTCCATTCACTGCCTGTGGTCCCATTAAATGTACACCAACTATTTGGTATGCTTGGTTGAGAGGAGGGTATAATAATGAAGCACAATATTTAAAGCCAGAATGACCTGGGATGGAGGTCTCCTCAACCTCTGCTGCCTCTGACACATCACTGGCATCCTCACAAACTATCTGTGCTTTCAGGCCCAGATAGTGGGTCTGCTTGGATGACCTAAAGGTAATAGAGAATAACAGATCAGAACTTTCCTATGTGGAATAACAGAAAAATGTTGGCCTCCGCCGCCTCCGATGCACCACCACAATATTCAACAACTGATATGTTTGGAATCCCGCACAGTATGTTCGAAGGATATAGATTTGTGATCGGAAGGCACATCCAATGTGTGGTCAAAATTTAGGTGCAGTAGGTGGTGTAGGTGCCCCCCCAATGTAGCTCAATTGCTGCACAAAATAGTTTCCCATTCTCATGCTGGTAGTGCATTCCTTGAACATGCTTTGTAGACAGCTGAATACACCATGAAGTGATTTCATGATGGGCCAATACAGAAACCGGTGGCCCCCTAGAGCAGGAGTAAACTTAACTGTAATTGCATGGAGATCAATATGATTTCAAGTAACCTACATCTAACTAAGCTACACACATTGAATAGTGCAGGAAACCTGATGGGATGCAAGCAGCGATGTGGCTACCTCCGCCACCTCTGCCGGACCTGCCAAATTCGGCAGCGGGAGGTCACCCAGGGGCCCGAGGTGGTGGGAAACCAAAGGGGGATCCCGGGAACTCACGCAGACGGCACAGGGCATAATGACATAATAGAAGCCTGTACCTATGCCGCCTATGCCCTATGTCGGACCTCTTAGGTCCATGCTGCCCATACAAATTTAGGGACCTAAGAGGTCCGTATGTAATGGCGGCGGTGGTCGCTTAGGTGTGTCCGACTCGTTTGCGGAGACTATAGAATAACAAGTACACAGAATTGCGAGTATTGAAGGACGCGGGTTGAGATTGATTGATAGTCCTGACTTTTGCTAGTCAATACCTTGAAGTAGGCTTGACTTTGGTATTGCGGCTTGAGTGGAATTGGCAACGTAAAGGAAGACTGAGTGGAAGGAATGAAGGAACGGGGGGAGGCGGCGGGGAAAGAAAGCGACATAGCCTAGTCGTTGAGGTTACGCGACACAGAGGAGTACAATGAGGCACGCGTCCGAGCGCGAAGGCATCAGCAGCAGGGAATGCGCGGCCCGGATGCTGGAGCGAATGCGCATCGGAGGAGACACGGTGAGGACATGCACCCGAGGGAAGGGACTCAGGACTCGTCTTCTAGCACCACAACGACGCCTAGACGGAAAACAGCGACCAGACGGGCATCGCGATCCACGCCTCTTGCCTGTTGCTATGGCGCGGAAGAGGAACTGAGCGGGGTTGACACATTGCAGTATATGCTGCGATGGAGTGTGTAAATCAACTGAAGGAAGAGGAGGAAGGAGGTTGGCAGAGAGACGAGGGAGTGGGAGAGGACGAGCAACACGGACCCGTCCCTCAACTTTGGCACTAACTTTGGTTTCAAAGCCTTTGACGACTCGAACTTCACTGGCACGCTTCTCTATGGACACATTCTAATCAGAATCGGATGCACAAAGCTTTAGACCCAACGAAGCACCGTGCACGGACTCCGAGAGCGAAAAGTTGACCACTGCTTCGGGCCTCGGCTCTGTTACACCCGTATCCTGCAGCGAGGCCTCAAAGGAAGAAGGGAAGGTTATGATTTAGGTGAAGGTCGGTCAAATCATTCCACCCAAAATGTGGAGCCAGATGAATAACAACATGTTAGATACATGGCGGGCCGCATTGATATTACCTGTCTGCAAACCTGACATGTGAAGCTGGCAGCCACCTTATCACCACCTTATTCCCAGGTTCAGCTACAGATGTCCGACGCGCACCAGCGCGCGCCCGTGCCAGCTGCAGGCGACCTGCCGGCACTTTGGCGGTGTAGGCAAGGGTTAGGCCGACGGAATCAGGGTCGCATTTTGACACCGGATCTTTCGCCTCAGCGGCAATTCTCCCCCGAATTCGAATCACCCCTTCTATCTTGAATCCACGCGGAAATGTCTCTTTGTGCGCCCGGATCTGATACCGTGCAGAGTTGGAGGGTCTTGGCGGGGTCTTGGCAGCTAAAGTCTCCCAGGAGTCGGAAGGACTGAATCTTACCTAATTGACTCGATAGTCAATGAATTCGCTGTGATTACATCTTCGCATTCGGTCGACATTCATTGGTTGGATACTGAGCTCGGCAAATTTTGCTTCCGTCTCAGTCAATAGCATTATCAAGCTACTGAAGGAGTTGGTCGGCTCTATTCATTTGACATTGTTCATTAAATCGGCTGTGACGTGAGCAGGTTGAAAACGAAACAGCGGGACCCAAACCCAAACCACTCGAGTCCACATGCATGGGACGGAGAGGCCAGCGGATGACCTAGGAACGAAACCATGGAATAGGGCCATCAACCGCCGATGCGCGGTACCTTGGTGCTGGAAACTATGATGTTTCTTCTTAAGGAACCCTGAGTGTTCCACGGTATTGGAACTGCAACCTCCTTGGCGTTGGGCGCGCCAATGGTAGCTTGGAATTCTCCAAGTTTATTCATTTCTTGGCAGGTCGGAGATGGCACCTGGTGCGTGGATCTGGCGCCAACCCGGCTTTCCTGGTACCTCGCCGCTCCGGCGGTGTGTTTCGGCCATTCGACAGCTGTCTAACATTTGTCTACTATC
Organism: Mycena rosella; assembly: GCA_029378255.1. NCBI lineage: Eukaryota > Fungi > Basidiomycota > Agaricomycetes > Agaricales > Mycenaceae > Mycena > Mycena rosella. The sequence goes on from JARKIE010000564.1 coordinate 8,207, forward strand.
CATTTTTTCCCCCTGAAATTACACGAAAACTGTAAAATGTGCACGGCCGAGGCGAGCTGAGATGTGTAAGGTCGAAGCGAGCGATAGTCCCGTGCCCGTCTCTTCCCGCTGTTGCACCAGGTTGCAACCGTGCTGCCACCTGTCTGCAAGGTCGAATATTCTCATTCAAGCAAACTGATGAAGTTGCCCTATTTTCATGATGTTTCTCCACCAACTTTCATTTTTTTACGCGTGGGAAGCGGTTCTCCGCCGTCTCATAAATGATCCTTCCGAGACATGTTTGCGGAGCAGAGACTTTACGACACTGGTTGCCCCACGAGTGCGGCCAACTCGAGAGAAGTTCGATATATCGCGCGCCCAGATACTTGGAACATGTTCTCGGATGCGACGAGTTGAACGATAGTTCCGTCCTCATCCACTCACTGCGGATATTGGCGGTCGATCTGACGGCCCATACTAGTTGCATTAACTAACACGGCCGACCGCAGGTCTCCGAGATTGCAGCAGGTGGTCAAAAGTTGGTTCCTTGAGACGGTGAGATATATTCGATAACAACAAGAATGAGTGAGAGTCAGCGCCAAGGACTCGCCAAGGACTGTTAGTGCGAATCAATTCCGTCATAATTCCCGCTGTCTTCTGCGAAGTGGCATGTCGGACCGGGATCTCAACTGATCGCAACCGCGGCGTACCCTCGATGCCGTACTTACTTTACCGCCACCGTCCTCTTTTGGACTCTCTCACAAGCATCAAGTCGATTTCAAGACATTGCAGATTCTAGGGGGCTTCACTCATCGTAAAAACCCCCGACTGCCCTTTGACGACAGGGTGGAGGCATATATCATTGACAGGGCACAGGTCTGAATCGCGACGTTTCCTTGACGTGTCTCTATTTGGCCATCCAGGTGCAGTAATCCATTCCATGTGGATTTTCTTCCGCGGCTGCTTCAGATGTCTACCCGCCGTGAAAAGCTGACGAAATATACCAAAATGTATCCTGATTTAGGCTAGATAGACTCTGCCTGTGTTCGCCTGTGCTTCTCCGGCACTCGCTCCCGTTTTATTTTCTCCATTCGCTGAGAGAACAGTCACATAGCGGTTGCGGATACGTTGTTTTATTCTAATGAATACTGTCACAGCTTCTAATCCTTCCAGGTTCGACATTCGGGGGACTGCATTTACCCACACGATCAGGTCCCCTCACCATGAGCGTAGTCATTTGTCTGTTGATTTTGATCACGCCGATCCTTCGTTTATTCCGGAAATCTATAAAGCCAGCTGGCGCATGTTCTCTTTCCTCAGCACCACTGCCCTCAGCATCATGGTCTTCAAGCTTTCAGCCTCTCTTGCGCTCCTTCCCTTTATCATCGGCCAGGTCTTCGCTGCCGATGTCTACTACGACATCCCGGTTCGCCCGTTGCCAGCAGTGCCTATGCGCGTTCATTAACCAAGTTTTGCAGATCACAAATGCCGTGGTGGCTCCCGACGGGTTTTCTCGGGCTGCTATTCAGGCAGGAACGTTTCCTGGCCTCATGTCATCGCCAGTAAAGGGGATGTTCTGCACCTCAATGTATCCAACGAGCTGCACGACCCAACGATGAGGCGGTCTACCAGTATCGTAAGTATCTACGTGTTGCCAGATTAACGGAATCTGATGAACGGCGTCCACAGCATTGGCACGGTATATTCTACTCGCCTGAAGAAGCCCTATCAATTCTAACTCTTGCCTCCCTTGATAAAGGTATATTTCAGGACCGCACTGCAAGTGAAGATGGGTAAGAAATTGCCGCTGTGTCTTCCCCACCGGCATTCTGACGTGTGTTCCTTTAGCCCTTCGTTCGTGAACCAGTGTATGCACCACATATTCCTCCGAATATATTTACCCAATCTCATCGAACAGGCCCAATCGCCCCGGGAGCGTTTTATCGTGAGTCACGTGGTCGTGTTATGTTCAAAAAGTTAACGGCGAGTTCCACAGAATACAACTTTCCCCTGTGCGTAGAATCTTTCCGTTTTTTCCCCGGGGTTCCTAAATCCACGGCAGCTTCAATCAAACTGGAACGTACTGGTTCCACAGGTATGCGATTTTATATGGTTTGCTTGTGGTTCGCTGGGCGCTAATGTTCTTTAGCCACCTGTCGACCCAGTACATCGACGGCGAGCGCGGGGTACTGGTTATATGTGTGTCCGCCGCTTTCCCCTTTAACATCCGTAATTAATGGATATCTTCAGATGGTTGGTAGCAACCATTTACACATCGCTCGATTGATAACCTTCGGCAGATCCCGACGACCCGCAGAAGAATTTGTGGGACGTCGACGACGAGAGCACCATCATTACTCTCGCCGATTGGTATGCTCATGATTCAGCGGTATCCTCTCGTTTCTTAATTGTGGCACAGGTACCACACGCCGGCGGAGCAGTTGATGGCGCAATTCAAGCTTGACGGCCACGAGCCCGTGCCTGACTCTGGTTTGATTAACGGTGCTGGCGTAAGTTCCTCGGAAGTTATCGCGCACCAACTCGGCTGACTAATATACAGAGATATGTCGGGGGCCCCGCCATCCCGTGGTCGGTTATCAATGTCGTGGCGGGGAAACGGTACGTGGGACCTACATTAATTAGCTGCGACCACACTCACACGCATTTCAGATACCGGTAAGCTACAACAACAATAAGCACTAATCGTTGCGTTAAATCCTCCAGTCTCCGTGTTATCAACATCTCTGGATACGCTGCCTATACCTTCTCAATCGATGGCCACACGTTTGACGTATATCTCTTCGTCTTGTGCTTGGATGAATTATGACTGATGTGAACTGTAGGTAATCGAGACCGACGGTATTGCCACTGTCCCGCTGGTCCGTTTCCCATTCTATCCCTTGCCATGAAGTATGTTGAACGGTTCACGGCAGACTGTTAGCAGCTTCATGATCCATGCCGGTGAAAGCCCTCCATTTCTTCGTCGATGAAACATGTTCTTACCCAGCACTTAGCCCAACGTTACAGCGTTGTTGTATGTGGTCTGCCACCATTCGAAATATAAAACTGATTTATTCCTAGCTTCACGCCAACTCTGTGCCGAACAACTACTGGATCCGCGCACCCATGGTTCGTCCATCCATTTCATTGGTCAACTCGAGTTCACTATTTTATGTAGACCGCGCAAGGAACCAGTAAAACGCTCGATAAGGACAATGTCAAGGTATTTTGGAACAGACCCCACCCCTCGTGCCACGTTCTGAAATATCAAAGGCCATTCTGCGCTATGCAGGCGCCCCCATTGCGGACCCCGTTACCTCTACTGGGGGAGGAAGCTTGCTTCAGGAGTACCAGCTCGCGGTAGGCCTCCGTTTCTGTGCCATTTCCGCGACGGACGCCTGACGGCTCCATAGACTTTGATCAACCCTGGCGCTCCCGGAGGCAGCGCGCCGGCCGACCACGTCATCGACCTCTCGTTCGATACCGTGAGTCTTATTTCGTGTGGACTTGTGGCACGCTGAACATTCATTTTCCTAGGCTGGCAGTGGTGTACGTCTCACCATTCTCTGGAGATTTTTATTTACCGACGCAATCTGATAGATCTGGGAGATCAACGGCATTGTATACACCCCACCCACGCTCCCGACACTCCTTACGATAATCAACGGGGGCACCACCGCATCCGACTTCAACGTTTCCGAGCACACCTTCATCTTGGTTCAGAACGAGGTCGTTGAGCTGCGCATCCACGGCGCTCAACACGGAATCACCCACCCCTTCCATCTCCAGTGGGTGTTCCAGGACCAATATTCTTTCCCGCTGACGAATAAATTTCAGCGGTCACGCCTTCGACATTGTCCAGAGTGCTGCCGGCCCTGTCAACTACGTGAACCCGTGAGTGATATCCTCATGTATAAAACCTCCATCTGACTTGCTCTCAGTCCTCGTCGCGATGTGATTGGAGTTGAGGCGGGGGGAGTCGTCATCCGATTCCGCGGTGAGGAACGGTTCTATCTGGGTTCCGTCTTGCCTCTGATGAAGTTCCTCCCGAATAGCGGACAACCCCGGACCCTGGTTCCTCCACTGGTAGGTTTTTCTTTTGCCTGGTCCAAACACCGCTCACAGCTAGCGCTTACCTAGCCACATTGACTGGCATCTCGAGTAAGGTGCTCCCATCGCAACCAAGCTTCTGCTGACTTCCCCTCCTAGAGCTGGGCTTGCTGTCGTGTTCGCTGAGGCGCCCGCCGAGGAGCGGGAAGGCCCCCAGTCCGAAATCATCACCCCCCAATGGCTCGACCTTTGCCCCGCCTACTACGCTCTCCCTGAGGGTCAGTTCTACACTGCTCTTCATAATGCCGCTGCTGATCCCCGAATCCAGATGAGCAGTGATTGATTGCAGGCCAAACACTACTTTCTCTTCTATCTCCTGCGTCTTCTACTTCCCTTCCGCGCATTCGCCTCCTACCTGAGTTATCATTGGGCGGTCTTGGGTCGTAGAATTGTAGCTGTCTACGGTCGAAAGTTCGGTCATTGTACACATATATGTGGAATCCAATCGTGTTTTTTATTTCCCTGGGGCCTGTTTGCGTTCAGTCTGTTCAGTTCCAAGTAAATTTAAACGCCTCCCTTCCTACAACTTCAACCTCGGTGGACCTCGATTTGAATTTGAACATGTTGAACCTTGTTGAGCTCATCAGTGGCTGTGTTGTGTGTTCCGAAGATCCGCATCACCGCATCAACAGTTTCTGCCACAAACACAGCGGAAATTGGCCAGTTCAGGGCCGGCCGAAAATGAATCCGAAAATTAAAGTTTCAGTCCACGTTACGTGAATTGCCTTATATGGGCAATTCACGTAACGTGGACTGAAACTTTAATTTTCGGATTCATTTTCGGCCGGCCCTGAACTGGCCAATTTCCGCTGTGAAAGCTACCCTCCAGTGTCCCGAAGATTCAGCAAGATCCCTTATAACTTGGCCTGATCTTCGCGCTTGGCGATTTTCACGACACGACATAATTTCAGACATCATAAAATACAGAAACCGCTTGGAGATCTGCTCGGCCAAAAATCCATTCATGAGTAAGCACTAGTAAATACTTATAATCATAAAACTCGGTCAGCGGGAGCTTGAAGGGTTTCCAAATTCCCTTCAGTACTGATTCCGTCCGCCTCTTGCGACAACTAACAATTTTTCATGTCGAACCGGACGCATAGGCCAAATTTCAACCTGGCCGGCATTCCCGGCACAATCCTGGCCATCACTCGGCATAATTACTCCTTGATCCCTTTCTTCCCGTCCCTTTTACCACAGCGAACACTTTCAACCTACGTACTTTCCTTCTTTTTCATGTTCATCTCTAAAAATGTTCCATTATAACTCAACTGCTATCTTACCTCCCCTTTACTATCGTCGCAGCCATGTACGGCCAGGCACAAGGAAATTAGACCGGTAACCGTTCTGTCTACTAGAAGATAATGTGTGTCGATTTATCTTCTAGTAGACAGAACGGTTACCGGTCTGCAAGGAAATACATCACATCACAATTCACATATATTAATAAGTGCATCAGTTACAATCGGCCCAACTCGGCCGATCACAAAGTGGCATCAGGCATCACACACTCGCTCAGTTTCCGCCTCAGGCCCCTATCCGAATTTGGGCATTATTCTCGGCAGCCTCGGCATTCCATCAAACATCCTTCAGAGGCTTCCACGGCGGCAAATGCATTGACTTTTGGTGAGAATTTTCATTGTATTTGTGAGACTGATAATATGTTACCTGTGAATGAACCAGAACTAATAAAGCAGCTCTCAACCCTTTCTCAACATCCTTGCACTCGAGAGTTATGAACGCGGAGGCAGTGGGACTGACGTGATCGGATCAAATAAAGAAATGTCAAATGTCAAGAGGCGCGCCGGTGCAAAAGCGACGGGCACACGATGGACCAGGCAATTAACGTTAATTAACTACCACCGTGGGTGAAAATACTGGCTGGTATTAATTTGCAGAATAGAGAAGGGCAAGGAGAGATTTTTTTGGTGAGTTTGATCGTTGACAGGGAAGTTTGATGGATTTGATGGGATGCCGAGGCTGCCGAGAATCATGCCCAAATTCGGATAGGGGCCTGAGGCGGAAACTCAGGAGTGGCATCACACCGTGACTGAGCTTTGCACAAAGACGTTCATCGTTGGATGTCTAAGCTGTCTGCTTTCCTTATCCTCTTCCTGGGACTTGTTTCAGCATCCAAATGCCCTCCCTCGTTCTCCATTCCAAGGAGCGACGCGGTTCATCATGTCAATGTGTTAGGGCCTGTCCCTCAAGCGTACTAGTGTATTCCGCTGAGCTGACCTTTATAGGCTCATTGGTAACGGTGGAGACACTCCAAATAGTTCCGGAGGAATGGTATGCTGCATTTATATATATGCGCTTCTTTTCAACTAAGATTCTAGATTCCGAGCACCGCTCCACCCTTTGCAATGACCCGCTGGGTCGCACAGACGCACGAGAATTATGTGTCTGTGACCCCGTACAACCACACTGCAAAAGCCATACATGGATTCCAGGGCACTCACCAGCCAGCCATCTGGATGGGCGAGAGCGGCCAGGTAGTCGTGGTTCCCGGCATCGGACAGCAGATAAAAAGTCGCTTTGATGAGCGCGGCCTTGTATTCAGCAATGCCACCGAGGTTATCACACCGAGCTATTATCGCGTGGATCTCCAAGTCAGAAACGGTGAGGTCATATTGGCGAAGCAAAGCGCAAGTACGAGATCAACTGCGTTCGCATCCCGCTCTGACGTCTATCCACCAGCATCGCGTGTAGGTCATCTGCGATTCGCGTTCCCCCCGAAGGCGCCCCCATACGTCCTTCTTGAAGCGATGCGCCCCACCGTCATCACCGCCACCCCAACCAACATCACGTATCCCCTCGGCAGCGTCGCGATCGACCCTGCGCGCCGCGAGATCACCGGCACGAACAGCGAGCGCCAGGACTGGATCATCACCCCGACCTCAACCGCCAGCAGCGCGGGTCACTTCCGGGGCCACTTTTGCGCGCGCTTCGACACGGCGTTCGCGGCGTGGGGCGTCGCGCAGAACGGGTCCGTGCGCGCGGGCGCAGACGCTGGCACGGGCAGCCTGCTTTCGGGATACGCGCGGTTCGCCGAGGGGACGCGTGCCGTGAGCGTGCGCGTCGGGGTGTCGTTTATTTCCGTCAACCAGGCGCGGCGAAACCTCGACGCGGAGATCCCCGATGGCGTGCAGCTAGATGAAACAGCGCGTCGCACGCGCACGGCGTGGGCGGAGAAACTCGACCGCGTCATGCTGGAAGGTGCGACGGAGGAGGACAAGGAAGTGTTTTACACGGCGTTCTTCCATTCGCTGCAGGTCCGAGAATCGTTTGCGCTGTTCGCCGCCCGATCTGATTTCCGTCGTCTTTCAGTACCCGTACGAGCAGGACGAAGGCGGGCATTATTATTCCGGGTACGACAATACAGTCCACAAGGGGGTATCATACACAGGGTATTCGATCTGGGTGCGCAGCGCTGATGCTGTCCGGAATCCGTGCTGACTCCGGACAGGATACTTTCCGCGCGGAGTGGGCTTGGCTTATTCTGTTTGCGCCTGAGCGAGTCCCTGGGATGATCACCAGCATGCTGCAGGATTATAAAGAGGTGCGCGGTCGTTTTTTATCGAAGACATTCCTCCTGACTATCCCTACATCATCCACCTAGGCAACGTCCGATACCGCATCCCTTACTTTGAGTTCTACGGATTGGGGCCCCCTTCGAATCTTGACGTGGGCGGCGGGGGAGATGTATATATCGACATCACCCCCGACCAGAAGGCCCTCTGGGGATACACAGCGCAGGGATGGAAACGATGGCTCGACATCGGCGACTTCAGCTTGGGGAAGACATCGGCCGATCGATGGGTCGTCTCCCACCCGTTTTTCGACTATTCGCTGTGGATAAGCACCCGGGGCGGCCTTCACATAGCATGGATCAAACATGGGAGCCCACTGGTTGTGCGCGAGACACGGAGGTGGGCCTGCAGGGAGTGAGGAAGGACGAAGAGACGGCTTATCGCGAGGCCGCCGCTATGTTGGCGCAACTCGACATTCTACGAGGAATACCTTCGTTTAGCGGGCCGGTTTCATCTAATCGGTCGGCTACTGTCTCGAGGAGCAGCTCGCCCACCAGCCCACATGTTCCCACTACCGACTGGGAAAGCAATCCCGTCTGGGTGGTCCCCTCCAAGCCAAAGATTCATATGCCCCTACATCCTTGCGTGGCAAATCCACATCCTACATCCCTGGTTCAACCGTACATCACGTCGAGTGTGAAGTCATTCACCGTTTCTACTCTACCGCCACACTATCCCTATCACCTCGAACACTTGAAAGGCTCATATCGAGTTCCATACTTCCAGTTCACCGGCAGCGGGGCCCCTACAGAAAGTCTGGATGTTGGCACCGAGGGCGACGTCTACCTTGATAGCCAGGCGCCCGCTGTGTGGGGAAAGACTGCCACCGGATGGAAACAGTGGTTGGACGCGGGTGAAACACTGCGAGGGGCGGTTTGGCCAGATATGGATTGGATCGTGAAGCATCCTCATTTCGAGAATTACGCACTCTGGATCGGCTTCGGTAGGAAGGGGGATGGCGCCGGCCAGATATCGTGGTACAGAGGCACAAGCTCGGCCACAAACGCACGGACCATCGCGCGTAAAAAGGGACTTGTCAAGCACATCGAACGTAAAACGGCTGCTCTTCTAAAGTTGAATCTTGAAGAGAAACGATTGGCCGATGCAGCGAATATGTTGGACTATATTATCAGCCGCCAAAAACCGGAGGACATCCCGCAAACATCGTCTTCGAAGCTACCTCTGAAGCGCAAGGGCAGCGGAGTCGACGGTAATGCCAAGAAGAAAACTAAGTTCGAAATCGACGGGGACTTTATAATCGGTCCGTTCACCATGCGCTTTTGAGGTATTTTATTATTTTATGAAGTAGAGAGAAGAGCGCTTATATTCAGCCACAGTGTTGTCGTTCACCGAGTGAATTTTTTGAACGAGAGAGAAACTGGTAGCTAACCATGTCCGTCTGTAAACCTGTATACTTATGTCGGCCTGCGCCCACCGGGACTTTTCGTCGCAATCCTGCCGGCGGCCAGCGGCGGCGTACATGGTTGTGATGGCTTTCTTGAGAGCCCGGAACGCCGCCGAGATCCTTTATAACAAACGCGTACGAAGGGGCGAACTTGAAGCACCCTTGAAGCACCCACCGTGACACGGCCCCCTGACATAAGGTGCATTATTTGGTTGGTTTTGAACATTCCTTGAAGTCTGAGAGGCGAAAGTATCTAACTATCTTCTGTTTCCCTCCTGTCGTCTGGAGGCAAGTGGTGGATCTGGCCCCCGATTTGTTCCGCGTTCACGGCATTTCCCGATTGGGATTCCAATCTGCGGAAACCTATAAAAAGACGTCTATCAACGTATACATTTAACACATGGTGACAAGCCTACTGCTGAGATACCGAACTAGACCGAGCGTAAACGTCTTCTGTTCTCAGACAGAAACACAAGCAACAAAGACTGGATCGAGGATCCGTTCAAGATCCGTTAGTAGTTAGTACATGTACATGAAAATGTTATCTTCGACCGCGCGTCTTCTCTCTTCTCGGTCCCTAATTCTTGGTCGGAAGAATTGGCTGGAGAAGCGAGCGAGACCCGATCGAAGTGTGCAGCGGAACCGATGAGCCGACTGGTCTGCGTTCCATCGCCCTGTAAATTTACCCGTAAATAAACGAACATGGAGGGCGTCATGAACACACGATTGGGGAACCAAAGTTCTAACGGAAGCACACTTTCCAAGGGCGTGATCTGTTCGGAGGAGAGCGAGATGTCAAGCGCCCCGACGTTGGAAATCAAGTGCTTGATCTTGCGCCCGCCGATGTCAGGCGGGGTCGAATGTTCTGTAACATTCAACTAACGGTGCTAGAGGATAGCTATTATCCATCTCATTCCTGACGCTGCAATCTTGCGGAATATTTTAGGGCAGAGGTTGAGTGACGAAGTTCAACCAAAGTTCAACCAAATTAAGTTCGGATTGGCAGGGATCGGCATGCATCTCCCCACCACAGAAGCACCCTTTAAGTAGCTAGCGTTCAAAGTTCAGAGAATGCCGAATGTCAACATCTTTGATGGACTGGTGTACATGGGCCGGAGCATTTTCATTGTAGTAAACCCACCGCCGCCTCTAATTCTTACTCGGCCGGAGTGGCTCGAGTAGGGCGAGCTTCTGGAAGTGCGCAGCGGACCCAAGGAGCTGAGCAATCTGCGTGCCGTCGCCCTATAAAATGTGACCATTAATAAATTAATTTATATATAGAGAGGTGAGCTATAAAAACGCACAATCATCTTGTTGGGGAACCCAGGGTCGAACGGAATGACGCTTTCCAAGAAGGCCATCTGCTCTTTGGAGAGCGAGACATCCAGCGCCTCGAGGTTAGACATCAAGTGCTCGACCTTGCGACCGCCAATGATAGGGAAGCAGTACGGGACCTTTTGCATGACATACGCGATGGCAACTGCAGGACAATCAGCGTTGAAATTGGGATTGAGAGAATGGCGAAAGCATACCGGCGGTGATACTCTTGGTCCCGATCTCATCCGCGACTTTCTCCAGTGCACGAGACATTTTCTTCTCGTCTTCCGTGCGCTCCCACTCGGGATTGAACGTAGTGCGACCGTTCTCCCCGGTCGTGCGCCGCCGCTCGTCTTCTGCGTCGGTGCGGAAGTGTCCTGTCGCCAGGACGTTCCACGGAGCAAGGGCAAGACCTGCACGGTGGTTGAGATTGAAGATTCCACCGGAGGAACAAATAAATGCTTCTCACCGTGCGCCCGGGCCATCGGGATAATTTCGCGTTCGAAGGCCCGATCCATGACGTTCCACGAGCCTTGGTAAACGACGAAGGGAGATTTCCCGTGGTCACGAGCGTATTGATTCGCTTGCGCCACAATCCACGCCGGGGTGTCTGAAATGCCCTGCGGTGGGTTGAAAACAAAAGTGTTGCAACGGAAGAATTTGGCTTACAAGATACAGGACCTTGCCCTGCACGACGAGGTTGTGCAAGCCATTCATGACTTCCTCGACGCCGGTATCCCAGTCCCACCAATGTACGTACAGGATGTCGATGTATGTCGTGCGCAATTTCTTGAGGCTCGCCTCGACGCTGATGTTCATTGATTTCAGATTATTTCCGACATACGAGACTTGCTTTGCGATATCAGGATTGCGGGCCTTGAAGTTGGAGGTGTACTGCAGGTGCGACTCAGTTTCTGGGAGCACACGGCAGTGCGGCGCACAGACCTTGGTGGCAATCACAAGCTGGTCGCGAATGTTGCGTTTCTCCGCCCACTCTCCTATAAAGCTCTCCGACGATTCGTCTTGGCTGTAAGGAGAGATGAAAAGCAGCAACACGAGATTGGATGGTCGAAAAGAACCCACTAATTGTTGGCGGTGTCGATGAAATTTCCGCCGTTATCAAAGTACGCGTCAAGGAGCTTGAAACTAGACTCCTTGTCCATCGCGCCCATGCCTAGGGCGGCCCATTTGTCTCCTATGCTCCCAGCACCGAGCTGAAGCGGCGATACATGGATCCCGGCAAGCGGTGAGAGAGTTCTATAAACACCGAGTTTTGTCGGGGGAGGTGGAGGGGGAGTCCAAAAAGACATGATTGATGGTGGTGTAGATATGTTGCGGGGTCGCACAGAAAGCCGCTGCGAACAGCACGTAATTTATAGGCTGCGTTTACTCAGCTTTCCTTGCCGGGGTTACTAAGCTCTTGCTGAACTCTTTACCAATACCATTGATGTCAAGCGGATTCATAAGCAACAAGCGAAATTTGTAAGTTCAACTCGGCCGTTTTTTGGATGCCGTCAGTATATCTAGCCCCGGACGCTTATTAGAGCCACAATAGGCTAGGCTGGGAGAAAATACCGACAGCGAGCGAGACCGTGCGAGCATATTCTTGGCTTTCCAAGCAAAAGCAATAGTAACGCACTGCTCCATTTGGACAGCGGCACGAACGGAATGGAGTCTATAGCATAGTGTGTAAGAATGTCCTTTCGAATCGTAAAATGCACCTTGCTATCCAGATGCTCATCTATTTCGCCCGGCGCTTCGGCTGCCGCTCGTCTTCCTCAAGCGAGCCGACACTTCCACCTTCCTCCAGGGCCCGCTTCACCGTCTCGCGCCGGCGGCCCGGCGTCGTCGGCGCGTAGTTCAACGGAACGGTAGTGAACGAGTTCTCCGCAATCGAGCTCGAGGTCGGGTTCCTGGAATGCCCGCGGGTGGGCGTCGAGAGGGGCTCGATCGTCGTCGTCAGAGCGTCTGGAATCGTCTTCAGGACTGCGCGGTAGCCGGCCTGCACAAGAGCCAGGTATGTAGGGAGATGTCAATATTTCTTTGCGACCAGAAACGGCCGGCGTACTGGGGTGCTTGGTGAAAACGGACAGGGTCACCACGGCGAAGGTCGGCGGCATGAGCATCAAGTAGTCGCCCTTCTGTGCCCGGGAGGCCTCTGCAGAATGGGGTGAGAAGAATGAAGCTTGATCACGACCAGCCGCTTACTGTTGAAGTTCCGTTTCGAGTAGAACCTGACGAATACAAGCGGGTTCTTGTCCTTCATCCCGTAGTGCAACAGCGCGTGGTCCACGATAACCGAGTCCGGAGTCAACTCGGTCAGATCTATGTCGGTTCTGGCCTGCGCAGCGAGCTTGCGGGCCTCCTCGACGATCCGCTCGCGGGTGATGCGTTCGCGGAACACATTGCGACGCTCCCACTCAACTCCGCTGTCCACAAATTTGTACAAATCGCGGACGCGAATTCTGCGAAAAATAGCGCGAGCGGGGGCGAGATCCTGACGGCGCCATCAGGGTGTGAGGTGGAATGGTGGAATTAGACGAACTGGGTCGCGCGTGGACTCTATCTGCCGCATTATACAGTCCGTCAAATGAAGGAATTCATCTGGGATCTCAATGCGGTCTGCGATCTTCATGAACGGTTCGGCCAAGATAAGGGCGTCGACAATCATGTACTCGATTGCCTTGGGTTCAATTATCCACGAACGTGAGACGGACGTACCCGTCTTATGACTATAAATCATATTGTGCAGCCTAAAACGTGTAAAAGATCTCGTGCAATGGCTCACGTCCTTAATGTCGTAGTAAATTTAATCGTCAATCACGCGCGCACTGTTGATTAGCCTTCGTCGACAGTGAATCCTGGGCACCATGAATGATAAACAGAAATATTGACCTGGTGAGGGAGATTTTGCTCGGTTCCCCTGTTATGTACGAATCTCTAGCGATATAATCGAATCTAGTGCCCTGATGAAATAGGATTAGCAGAAATGAATGCGCCACGTACTTGTCGACATCCAGTCCGTTGCGTTTGTTGGCAACGATGTCGAAAAGGAAGGATTTTTCATCTGGACTGCGTGCAAGTCAGATGGTAAACCGCGACAATTCCAATACGTAGATGCACACCTGCACTGGCTGGGTTCACCATCGATGAGCGCCAAGATGAGCCGTACGTCCTTCTCCGGGAGGTTTATGTTGTTGGTTTCTAACAGAGATCTAAACATCATCTTAGAGCCGTCTTCATGCTTCCATTTCTTCTGGGGTCTAGATACACTTCTTGTGAGAAAAATTGCGGCCAGATAAACGGTCTTACGCTATCGTCGGCATCAAGAGACCGTCCCAGACGTGGCTCCAGAGCCCAAGGTCCATGACCGAGATCATGACATGCCCCCGCAATCTGAACACAGTCGACATCTCGCGGGGTGATACCAAGCTCAGGCTGCTTATCACGGAGATGCTCTACCATCGACCGTGCGAGATGGGCGACCCGTGTTGAGACAGAGTAAACACTGCATGAACTAGAAGACGAAACACTAACCTAAACAGTGATTGTGAGACACCCTCAACAAACCGAGGTAAGAGGTTGATCTTGTTGAAGTGTCTGGCTCTGAGAGACTAAGATAGAGGGTGTGGCTGTGGGTGAACTTCAAGGTAAAGATCTGCGATAAGGCTAGAGAAAGGGCAAAAATAGTGGTACCCAAAATCGTCGAGGAGATCGCCGAGTTAAAGAATAAAATGGACATAATAGCCGCGGACACTGACCTCACGGAAGAAGAGAAGACACTCTCAGGTGCAGTTCTACAAGAGAAGCTGACAAAGTTGGAACAAAAACGACACAAGGGTGCGCGCCTAACCGCACAAGTCAGGAACCGCCTCGAGGGCGAGGTGATTGGGACCTACTGGACGAAAATAAACAAGCCCCACAAACCTCGAGATATCATCCAGAGGCTGCGCAAGAACACGGACCCCGAAAAGCCACCACGGTATGAGACGAACTCCAAGAAGATGGCATCCATGGCACAGAGGTACCACGATAAAGTTAAATCCGAGCGATCGGGGACCCCTGCACACATCAGAGAAGAAAAATCAAAATAGTACTCGAGCGCACGACCAGGAAAACTACCCCAGAACAGAATGAGCTCCTCAGATCACGGCTCACGCTGGAAGACGTTCGCTACGCGCTACGCAAGTCGGCCAACTTCAAAGCACCAGGGCTCGACGGGATCACCTACGAAGTATGGAAAATCCTCGACCAGCGGTACGAGAGCTTCAAGGCCTCGAATAGACAAGCGTTCAACATACTAAGTGCCATGCATGCCGTCTACAATGACATCGAGAAATACGGGATGGTCAAAGGGACAGGCTTCTCTAAAAGCTGGATGTGCCCGATATACAAGAAAAATGATAAGTCTGACATTGCCAATTACAGACCGATCTCACTACTGAACACCGACTACAAGATGTTCACGAAGGCACTTACAATCAAGCTGGCGCAAGCGGCCCCAGACCTTGTACACCCAAACCAGGCGGGTTTTATCCCAGGCCGCCAGATCCGAGACCAAATCTGGCTAACCAAGAGAATAATCGAGCTCGCAGAAGCGACCGAAAGGGACGGGGTAATCATCGCTCTGGACCAGGAGAAGGCATACGATAAAGTTGAGCACGATTATTTATGGCGCGCCCTCGCAAGCTACGGTATCCCCAACGAATTTATTGCTACGATTAAAGCTTTGTATAGCGATGCGTACACTTTGGTATGCGTGAACGGGGAAATGAGTGCGAGCCCTTCAAAGTTACACGTGGCGTCCGACAGGGAGACCCCCTCTCTTGCCTCCTCTTTGATCTCGCCATCGAACCGCTCGCCGAGTCCCTGCGACAATCCAACCTAAAAGGGTTCAAAATCCGGGGACAGCAGGAAAGATTAATAACCACCCTTTTTGCCGACGATACCTTTGTATATCTGGATGCCAGTGATGATTTCGGGGCGTTGATGGATATCCTAAACGAATGGTGCGTCGCAGCGGGAGCGAAGTTCAATATCGGCAAGACGGAGATGATACCTATTGGCAAGATTGAACACAGAGATCGCGTCCGAGCAACACACTTTATAAACGGGCTGCAAGGAACCCCGATCCCCAACCATATAAAGATCGCCGCCGAGGGCGAACCGATTCGAACGCTTGGAGCGTGGGTCGGTAACGGGGTCGAACAGGTAGAAACATGGTCACGTACCTTGGAAAAAATCAACACCGCCTTAGATCAGTGGGAGCTGGGCCACCCCTCCATGGAAGGCCGCCGCCTTATCGTGATGATGGTAGTAGGGGGCATGACACAGTATATGGCGACCGTCCAGGGAATGCCCGACGACATTGAAGAGAGACTTGAGAAAAGAGTGCGAAGCTTCCTGTGGGCAGAGAAGTCTCAGGTACGGGTTAACAAGGAGACGGTCTACGCACCCTCAAACGTAGGGGGAAAGAACCTCCTCGACATCGTAGCTCGTAATGAGGCGATTGCCGTAACGTGGCTAAAATCGTACCTGAGCTTCGGACCGGACCGCCCACTGTGGTGCTTTGTGGCCGACGAACTCCTAGCAAAGAAAGCGGTCGGAGTAGACGTCAACGTGGATGAGGCTATGAGAGTCAATACGTACCTTCCAGTCCTGGACCCCATACCAGTCTGCATCCGACTTAAAGAGTAAAGATCTAGCAGACATGATGAAGGTTGGATGCAAATACGGTGTTGCCATGGAGGCAATTGCCGTATCACGCAAGCTGCAGGGGGATATGCCAGTATGGTACCATCGATTCTCTGGCGGCGACCGGAAGCTCTTCAAAGCAGAGCCGCGGGTGGTGAAATGCCTGAAAGAAAACCACCGCATCAGGTGGGTGAAAGATGCGCAGACGCTGGCGCGGAAAATAGGGACCGCCCGGCATACAAATCGGATTGACTGCCGCTGTGCATCCTGCCAAATGTCGAGAGAGATAACCGGCTGCAGGCCCCCAATAAATGCTATGTTAAAGCACAGGAACTGCTGAACTCACTGGAGAATAAATGGGATCCAAGGGTAATGCAGCCTGAGGACTATGAGGAATACCAAACGCCAGAGACCCCGGACGACGCTGACACAGCGGTCTTCATTCCAGGGTCACCACTGATGGCACGCTAGCGGACGTATTCCGAATTTTTACACAGGGGAACACAAACCCATCGCACACACCCCCGAATACAAGATTCGCGCGGGACAGAGCCGAGGAGGTTGTGATATACACCGACGGCTCGGCCATCGACAATAACACCGACGATGTTAAGGCCGGCGCAGGTGTATATTTCGGGGACGGCATCCCCTAAATGTGGCGATCCGGGTACCCAGCGAGATGGGCCCCTCGAACCAGGTTGGTGAGGTCATCGCCATAAAGGAGGCCGTCGAGATAGCGCCGCTAAACGCACCGATTAAAATATTCAGCGACTCAAAGTATGCGATAGAGGGACTCACTAAAAACTTGAAACGGTGGCAGGATGAAGGCTTCCACACCATAGCAAATGGGGAGCTTTTTGAGTTCACCGTTGCGAAGATCCGGGAGCGGAAAGCGCCGACCAGTTTTGTCTGGGTGAAAGGCCACTCTGGAGTGGCCGGGAACGAAGCGGCCGATGTGCTGGCGGGGGAAGGGAGTCGCAAGCCTAATGAGGACGTAATAAACGTTGATGGCTTTGCAGCACTGACCCTCCGGGCGCGAAACTACAGGCGATGACTCAGGCAACGGCATATAAGATTATACATAAGCTGAAGATGGAGAAACCGACCTACCGCGAGCTTCTTAACCGAAGAGCGACAATGGAGAACATGACACGCGCAAAGGCAGCTGCCGCTAGCGACGATGGCGAGTCCCCACCTGCGCGCAAGATTTGGCGATCGACCTTTGACAAAGATATCTCGAGGAGCATTAGATTCTTCTTGTGGATGTTAATACACGACGGCTACAAAGTAGGGAAGTTCTGGGACAACATACCGACTTGTCAACAGAGGGGACAGTGCCCGAGATGCGGAGTGCATGAGTCAATGGAGCATATACTCACGCAGTGTGGAGAGCCTGGCCAGAAGGAGGTATGGGACCTCGCGTCGGAGTTGTGGCGGATGAAGACAGGCAACGACCTGCGACCTACGATCGGCCAAATAATGGCCGGCGGTGTAACAAAGTTAGTAGACCCCGGGACGACAAGACTCCATAAAATATTAATCACTGAATCTGCCCACCTAATTTGGCGCTTGAGGAACGAGAGAGTAATCCAGCAAACGGGCTCAGCCCCGCTGGCTAAAATACGGAATCGATGGCTAAAGACGATAAATAACAGGCTGGCAATAGATTGTGCTATGACGGACGAGTTTAAATATGGAAAGAAGGCTCTGAAAATCTCACTAGTTAAAAGGACTTGGAAAAAAAACACTTAAGGACGAACGTACCTTGGCCAGAGATTGGCCCAAAAATATTGGGGTTTTAGTGGGTGTCGGCTGATGTAGGCAATGAAGGTGGAACGGCGACTTCGGTCGCCGGGAAGCCCGAGCTTGCGAGAGAGCTGCAGTCCCACATACCGTGCCATAGGCACGGATGCGGCAGACACATTTCCTCGAGAGGATTTACACTAAACCTGACCTGGTTCCAAGTCCGAGGTCTCAATCAGCGGGTAGTGGGCGACCGACTATGTCGGCCCGGAACCCCCGGGGAGTTGCGCTTGAACTCCGCGGGGGGGACGGGGACGGGACCGGCCAATGGGCCTAACTCCCTTTTGCCCGGCAAGATTACTACCACTCAACGCTCCTCAAAAAAAAAAAAAAAAAAAAAAGATAGAGGGCGTGGAAACCCCGCACCCTTATCTAAGCAGATCAAAAATGATGGCATCACTTTCCCACGGCCAAATCCTCCAGATGGAAAACATTTTTTTTCTCCCTGCGGGTCAGGATGGCCCCATGAGCTCCAAGAAAATTTCAGAGAAGTAAATAGATCTCTAGGATACAATGGAAGCTTTAATCTCTGCAATCATTGAGGGAGGGAGCATGCGGTGACCGCTGTACCTCCGATTGATCCAAATCAAATCGGCGCCGGTCAGACCTTGAGCATAAGCAGAGATGAAACAAGCGGCACGGTTTGCATAGCTGAAACAATGTCAGAATACCACTTTGTGAGATCATGAAGAGCTTACCGAACAATTGACAGCCGAGGAACTTCATCCAAGCAAGTGATCACATTCTTTTCCATCTCGTCAATGTTGCTTGTTCTTGTCGTCGTGCGATACCGGAATTTTGCGGCACCCCAGTACATTTCTATGAAGTTTAGTTCACAGTGATACTTGGGGTAGAAGTCACAGATGTGACCACACGATTCGACAAGCTCTTCGAGCGCTGATTTCTGGTTTACAAAATCAGTTTCACAAAAGAGAAGTCTTCAGCAACAGCAGTCAGTCTTGCCGGCCTCGCACTTGAATCCCGGGCACTGGGCAAGCAAACCACTCTCAGGCCACAATCCGCGCTCGCGGATGATCTGTTCCATTCCCTTAAACCATCCTGGCATCGTGGGATGATTGTCCGGGTAATAAAATGACTGTGATGTGCCGTCGCGCATCATCCCGTTCTGCATTCGGACTCCAGTGAAAATAAGTTATAAGGATTGTCGGAAATTCCAAACATACTCATCATCGTCCATGAGTCGTCCCCAGTCAGCAGTTAAAAAGTCGGAGACCATGATTGATTGTCCTTCCCCTTTTGGCTGCAGCTTCCCCTTGTCAGTCTTGCTAATCCAGCCAGTGTTCCGTCAATCGTTGGCGTAGAAGGTCGACTCATCGGGAGTGACGAGGATGAGACGAACGTGCTGTCCTTTGAATTTTCCTTCCAACACATACCCGTCCGGCTGTTTGGTCGGATTTCCATCATTGTCATAAATGACCATCCGGGGCTCATACTGCTCAATCCACCGCTTAACGAAAGCGGCGCGGTACGCCACAATATCCTCCCGTTCATGCCCGTCAATGTACATTCCGTTTTTTCTTCATCCAAAACGCCAGTCTAATTTTTTGAGCCATCGACGAGCTGTCCATATCGAGATTGACCGCTTGGTTATGCCGGCCTCATCAAGCTTCTGCTGGATCTCGGGTGAGGCAACGAAGTCGACGAGAACCTGTGCACTGAAGTGGCCGTCCTTTTCCGAGACAGCTTGGAGGTGTAGTTTGATGGAATCGGCAAAATCTTCGTTGTTGAGAATTGATGAATGGTACTGTCCATAACGGTGGAGTGGGAGCTGTTTTAAGACCAGATACGTGTGGATCCAGCTTCGGATGCTACATGCATGATATGGACCATGGCCCTGGGCCTTCGCGACAATCATCGATGCCTGCCGCCAGGTGTACGAAAGCTCGGAGTCGAGGTACAGATTGATTGCTCCGACCATCGAGGTGATACGGCTCCGGAAAAAAACATCAAGTGATTTCTCTTTACTTTTGAGTGTGAGAGACGCTACGGCACGACGTAGGGCAGGGAAATTCTTGTAGTTGAGCTGATTCAAAGCCTCGTCTGATGCGCTTGCGGGACTGGGATCAGATGGAATGTTGCCATCTTCAACAGTCTCCAACAGTTCACGCAACCGGATGTGCGCCAGATTAACAGGGTCCATGCATTCTGGCAAACTCTGAATCATTCGGAATCAGTCTCAGGAATAAATCAGTAAGAAACAACAGCTTACATTGTTCAGTCTTTCAGCAACCGTCGGAAAAGAAGTTTTTTCATTGAAACAAGTGTCGTGATCCCGATCAGTTACCAGCTCCTCCTCCGAGTCAGAAATCTGGAATGGAATAAGCGACACAATGAACTGGAAAAAAGAAAAGCTTACATTGTCCCGACTTTCATTCTCATTTGATGGAGTGTGATCATCTACCAGATGCTCTCCCGAGTCGGAACTCTCATTGTTGTGCTCGGGCTCGGACTCCTCCAATTCTTTCTCATCTTTTCTTCTCTTCATCTCCTTCATGTAATCAAAGACATTGGAGAACCCTTTGTTTTTGAGGTCCTTGGCTTGTTTGGCATGTCGCCGTTTCGTCCTCGGGGCATTTTTAAAATATGTTTTCGGTCGTTTGTGGCTCTGCTCGCGTTCCCTCTCGGCTCGTTGAGCCGCAGCATGGGCATCACGGAGAAATGCCGTGAAAGCATCAAGTTCTCCTTCATTCGAGATCTCCGGGGCCGAAATGATTTCTTCGTCCAGATCGGGACACTGGTCTCCGCAATCAATGTCGGGGAGTTCATTGCCGAGATCAAAGTCCCAGTCGCTTGGGTCAGCTTCTGCATCGGGAGGTTCGGAGGGATGGGAATGGTATGTCTGGATCGGATCGGCGTGATCATGAGGTGGAGCGGCAGAGAACCGGGATGCCGTTGTGTCGCCCTCATCGGGAACTTCCTCTATCGTCACTTTACGCGATTCGGTTGCCTTCTTGGCGTTTTTTTGCCGAGTCTTCTTGGCATTCGAGATCCTGGGCATGCTAGACGCGCAATGTAGCTGTGGGACGCGTGAAAACACGGTGCGGAGGCAGGAAAATCGAGGCGCGAGCTGAGGCTGTACCGTCACGTGTTGTGGCTGTGCTGGCCAAATTTCCAAGGATCATTTTCTCGAAAACGCGTCTCTTCATTAGAAAACACGTTAGGAACAAGAAAAAATGGGGGTTTATATTTTCCTTTACTCCTCCGAGGGAAAGGGTCTTTTCTTAAATGTTGAACATAGAGAATGCTCTTTAGGTACTTAGCTCTTAGTTCTATGTCGAGAAATGACCATAACTGTCGCCCATGTTCTTCCATTTTGGGATTGATCAGGCGCATCAAATGGCTTACATAAGGGTGTGGGGTTTCCACGCCCTCTACTATGTTTGGCCAGGTTGGGGGTAAGATAGGCTATCTTACCCCCAACCTGGCCAAACAAGATACGAAGTGCCCATCTGCTTGATGTCGCACAGCCTGTACTTGCAGACATCACCGTTGTCGTGGCCTTGGCCCTCGTGGCCGTCGCTTTCGGGACCGCTGCCGTGACTGGCGACTTTGCCGACATCGAGGCCGAGTTTGGCGTCAGCGACGTCGGCACCGCGCTCACCGTCTCCCTCATGGTCGTCGGGTTTGGGTGGGTATTTAATTCCAGATACGTCTCGCGCATGCTTTCCGCCGCCTAGGGTCGGGCCTCTCGCTTGGTCGCCATTGACGGTCGCCGACCCCTTTGGATCATCCCGTCCGTGTTCTACGTTGGTGCGTAACGAGTTCTGTGAGCAGCAGCACCTCATTATTGCCGTTTGCATAAAAGTTGGCGCCGTGCATAAATACATATAAATTTGTGTTTTCCGAGCAGATCTCGCGCGAGCTCTAGCTCCTCAACCACTAGACGAAACCCTATATGTATATAGTGAAAATTGATCGGTTTTTTGAGGGCTATGTGCCCCCGGGGTCCGTTTTGAGATCCAATGACTTTTCAAGAAGTCATATCTGGCGGTCCGTTTCCGCTCATTTTGAGCATTTCTCGCGAACGGTGAGGTTTTATCCTTAGGTCCAAGTTGGAGAAGTGTTCGTATAGTACTCCCCGAGTTGCCCCCAGCCGGAAATAGCATGTGCGACCTCGTTCCCACGTGCTGTTGTTTGTTTTGGAAAGTTTCCGACCGTTCTCGCAGCTTCCCCTCAAATCACGCTCAACTCTTTCTCTGTCTCATACCCTGGACAAAATGGGGAATGGTAGAGCTGCAGAAAAGCGAAAGCCACGCGCACAACGGGCTAATACTGGCAGAAGAAAGTCTGCGAAGGCTGGAACAGCAGACGAAAATGCTTCCCCCCGCATTTCTCCACCCCCGCGTCCAAAGCCCAAGCCCAAGGCCAAGGCAGTCACCAAGGACCCGAGCATCTCTCAGTCGGATGCAGACGCGGCTGAACTTCTCATGGGGCTAGGAACGACACGCGCCACTGCGACAGCGCGTAACCCGATGTGTAACCTGATGGACGCGGTCTATGACAAGGTCATGGGGATCTCCCCGGAGGAGAGTGCAGCACTTGATGAGGATCAATATGGACCTCACATCGATGTCGATGATGATGAGAGCGATGCTAATGGTCAGTCCTTTCTGTACCGTGTACGTCCATGTATCATTTTTCATGCATGTTTTCTATAGGTGATGATTCGGCTGAGAGCAGCGACGACGAGGAGGGTTACAGTATTACATACAAAGTCCCCTACAAGAACGCGACCCGGGATCTTGTCCTATCCTCCACCACATCATTTGGCGGATTCTTGGCTCAGCTCGCAACAAAAATGGAAGTCAGTGTTACTCATCTGTCGGCAATCTGTTATGTACCGTCGTACGCGCCTAAGACCCCGAAACCCTCACCGACACTGTTGGAAAGTTCAGACGACTACGAGAGACTGATGGAGTCTATCGAGGGTTTCCGTAAAGATTGCTTGGAGAAGAAGAAAGGGAAAGGCTCCGTCAAACCATTCCACATTGTTCTCAGTGATACTTCTGCTACCCCTGTTGAGCGCGGAGGATCAAAGGTGAGTTAACGGTGCTTACGATGGAATATACTCACTGCTGGCTGATAGAATTCGGCTAAGAAGAAGGAGCCTGCCGCACCACTTGAGGCCAGCGAACAACAAGAACACAAGCTGATGGCGGAAATCGAGAAACATCATGCCTGTCAAGAGCACGTTGGGAAGGCGTGCTATGTGATGGGTTCGGGCGAGCACTATCATTACACAAATAACGATCTGGTGATCTGGGCGACTCTAATGGTAAGACTCACATCTCTACTGTCTGTGTATGTACTTATATTGGATGTCTTTGCAGCGTCGTAATCTTGCGACAGTAGATAAAGTCCCGGATCAGGTAAAGATCGAAGACTAGATTGAACGCCAGCGTCGTGCCAAGAAGGGTTTACAGATATCCCAGGCGGCAAACAACTTCAACGGCGGCGCCCCAATGTGGCCTCAGATGGGTCAGCAAATGCCCCCGTGGATGTTCATGCCGCCGCCGTGGATGATGATGCAGCCGCCCACCCAACTTGCTCCCGCTCCCACTCCTGCGGCCGCCGCTGCGACGCCAAGCCACCACGCAAACGCAAATATCCGGCAATCAGGGAATGGTTGCAGGACATCGATTTCGACGAGGACCGCGGGGCGGACTTCCAGAATTACGGGCAGTATGCAGATGAATTATACAAAGTCGGGATCATTCGGCTCGATGATCTGCTTGACCTTGACTCGGTGGAAAAGCTCCAGGAACTTACGGGGATGAATTGGGGGACCGCCAAGCGCTTGATGAAGTTTGCGCAGGAGGATCGGCAGAAGATCAAGAAGGCACGCATCGAATGAATGTTTGTCTAGTATTCAATTTCTTGTTAGCTTCGAGCTCCATCTACAATATCTAATGGTTCATATCTTATACTCATACCCTTCAGCTTGACCACACACTAGTTGCTTCGAAATATTTTACATAGTCTAGATATATCCGCAATGATGAAACCAGCCCATCGCACTTTCAGCTGTAATTGCAAATGCCGCCTCAATCAAGTGCACATACACATAGGTATCATCGTCTCCGGCCTCCAAGTCAGCACGCCCAATAATTCCCATACGACGAACATAAGCCTTGATGGCGGAAAAGGCCAACTCGATGGGGTTGAAGTCGGGGGAGTAAGCGGGAAGAAATTTGAGCCGGTATCCCCTAGAGAGGTTGAATCAGCTCCTGTCAAGCTGGTATGGATAGATATATGTACCGAGCCTCAATGAGTTCACGGAGAGATGGATCTTTGTTAATGCGAGCATTATCCATGATGATCACAGATCCAGGAGGCATCGACCGGTCCATGCAATCTAGGAGGCCCAAAATGAACTCGAAGAAGAGCTCTGCCGTGAATGAGCCCTCCACAACTTTTGCGTAGATGATCCCATCCATTGTCAAAGCCGGCAACAATGAATATCTTTTCGTCAATCAGTGTTCATCATCTGTCTGTATACCGACCTGACACACCTTCGACCGCGGACGAAAAAGCATTTCCTTTCAGCTCGATTGCCCCTCAAGGCCCATCCACAGTTGCGGATTACGGTTCGACGGTCAAATGAACTTTCATCCACGAAGACAGTGGTCTCAGGCTGACAGGTGCGCCCATAGTTGAATTTGTAGCCTCGCCGATCACCTTCATTGCGTTCGATAGCATGCCGAGTAATCTAGTGGGCATGTGTCAGTGTCAAGAAAGTTATGGAAGACGATAACACACTTTCTTCATCGTAAAGCCAGTGCGCATAAGCGCTCGCCATACGGTGGAGTCTGAAACTTCCACCCCAACTCGTTCTTCAAGAAGCTCTTTCATTTCTTGCAGATAAGGATCATTGCGGAAGCGAACATAACCACGCAAAAACTATTGAAGTAATCTACAATATGCTGTTTGGCATCAAAGATACTGCTCACCTCCATGTTCCTTGCAGTCAATTTTCGGTTCCGACCTCTCAAACTACGGCCGGGGCCCCAACGTGCTGCGGTGCCATATTTGCGATAGTCTGACATGAGCCGCTGCACTGTACGCTTGCCGACACCAGTCAGCTTCGAAATTGTGGCAACATCATGAGTTCTAGCCATCTTGAGGAGTGACCATCGTAAGTCCTGTGAAAGGGGGCGTCCACGGGTCATACTGGGACGAAGGGCAGAGAAAGAGTTGAGCGTGATTTGAGGGGAAGCTGCGAGAACGGTCGGAAACTTTCCAAAACAAACAACAGCACGTGGGAACGAGGTCGCACATGCTATTTCCGGCTGGGGCAACTCGGGGAGTACTATACGAACACTTCTCCAACTTGGACCTAAGGATAAAACCTCACCGTTCGCGAGAAATGCTCAAAATGAGCGGAAACGGACCGCCAGATATGACTTCTTGAAAAGTCATTGGATCTCAAAACGGACCCCGGGGGCACATAGCCCTCAAAAAACCGATCAATTTTCACTATATACATATAGGGTTTCGTCTAGTGGTTGAGGAGCTAGAGCTCGCGCGAGATCTGCTCGGAAAACACAAATTTATATGTATTTATGCACGGCGCCAACTTTTATGCAAACGGCAATAATGAGGTGCTGCTGCTCACAGAACTCGTTACGCACCAACGTAGAACACGGACGGGATGATCCAAAGGGGTCGGCGACCGTCAATGGCGACCAAGCGAGAGGCCCGACCCTAGGCGGCGGAAAGCATGCGCGAGACGTATCTGGAATTAAATACCCACCCAAACCCGACGACCATGAGGGAGACGGTGAGCGCGGTGCCGACGTCGCTGACGCCAAACTCGGCCTCGATGTCGGCAAAGTCGCCAGTCACGGCAGCGGTCCCGAAAGCGACGGCCACGAGGGCCAAGGCCACGACAACGGTGATGTCTGCAAGTACAGGCTGTGCGACATCAAGCAGATGGGCACTTCGTATCTTGTTTGGCCAGGTTGGGGGTAAGATAGCCTATCTTACCCCCAACCTGGCCAAACATAGTAGAGGGCGTGGAAACCCCACACCCTTATGTAAGCCATTTGATGCGCCTGATCAATCCCAAAATGGAAGAACATGGGCGACAGTTATGGTCATTTCTCGACATAGAACTAAGAGCTAAGTACCTAAAGAGCATTCTCTATGTTCAACATTTAAGAAAAGACCCTTTCCCTCGGAGGAGTAAAGGAAAATATAAACCCCCATTTTTTCTTGTTCCTAACGTGTTTTCTAATGAAGAGACGCGTTTTCGAGAAAATGATCCTTGGAAATTTGGCCAGCACAGCCACAACACGTGACGGTACAGCCTCAGCTCGCGCCTCGATTTTCCTGCCTCCGCACCGTGTTTTCACGCGTCCCACAGCTACATTGCGCGTCTAGCATGCCCAGGATCTCGAATGCCAAGAAGACTCGGCAAAAAAACGCCAAGAAGGCAACCGAATCGCGTAAAGTGACGATAGAGGAAGTTCCCGATGAGGGCGACACAACGGCATCCCGGTTCTTCATCGCCCTCATCTACGGCCTCCTTTACACCTTCTTCAGTGACGCCAATCATGACATCTGTCCCCACCCCGCTCACCCGCGCTCTAGTCGTCTTTGGCGAAGCGTACGCCTTCAGCGACGGGATCGTCGGGCTCACATTCTGCTCGGTGCTCATCGGCCTCGCGCTCGCACTTCTCGTGAAGCCACAGCTCGAGAAGAACTACCTCAAGCGCGCGGCGGCCAAGGGCGGGCGCGCAGACCCCGAGGACCGTCTCGTCGTGATGATCCTCGCCGCGCCCTTCGTTCCCCCATGTGCGTCCAGCCTCCTCTCCCCCGCCCCCGCCCACGCCGCTGATCGCTTTACAGCACTCTTCATATTTGGCTGGACGAGCCCCCCGTACGTCGCGCCCGGCGGCGCAACTGGGTCGGCCCCGTGAGCGCGGGCATCCCATTCGGGTTCGGGAGTGCGTGCTCTCCGCTTGTACTAAGTAGCACGCACGAAACTGACCTCCGCGCAGTGGTCGTCATTTACTCCTCGGCCAACGCGTACCTCATCGATGCGTTCCCGGGCTACGTCGCCTCTGCGCTTGCCGTCACGACCGTGCGTCCGCCTTCCATGCTCCGTGTCCGCCCACCCATCCTAACGCCCTCTTGGAACTTGTTTAGGTCATCCGGTCGGGCGCGGGCGCCGCCATGCCGCTGTTCATCGTGCAGATGTTCCACGGGCTCGGGAACGGGTGGGCCACGTCGCTGCTTGCGTTCGTCGCCCTCGCGATGGTGCGCTGATTCCTCCTCGTGATTCCGGGGCAAAATGCTCATAAATGGTGTTTCGTTGGCAGGTCCCCATCCCCGTGCTGTTCTACTGGTATGGCAAGGCGATCCGGGCGAAGTCGAGACGCGCCGTGTCTTGGATGACTTGGATGGACATTTTAGAGCCCTAGATGCATAATTGTTTTTTCGTAGAGCTTGGTACATCGACCTGAAATTCGGTAGTTCGACCTGTAATTCAGTAGTTTCAGACTTCTTCATAGGTATTCCTCTTGGTGTCTTCCTGAGCTGGAATTGAGCTGAAACTCGGCCTTCGGGTCGATGCCACTGCCGACTCGGCAACCCGTCTTTCTTTCTTTTTGCCACCCTCATCTATCCCTCCCAAATGCGTTCTGACGATCCCAGCGGCGCGTCCAAGAAGAGGAAGCGATCGTCCTCTCGCGATTCGCGCGAAGGTGAGGCGGAATACCAAAAAACATCGTCTAGTATCATCCGGCGGTCCATCGCGCTGCTCGCAGCCGTCCCAGAGCTCCCTGCGGTGTCTTTCTCTCCCATGTTAAACACCCTGAACGAAGCATACCAGTCTGCTCTTTCCGACGAGGCCCTGGCTGCTGCCCGTCCAATCCAGCGAATGGAAGACTGGAACTGGGAGCTGTCTGCGGTGCAGATCGCGGGACGCTCCGAGGAAGAACTGACGATATGGAAGGACCTGCTGGTTTGTCGGGAGAGTCTTCGGCTCGCCGTGCGTCTGTCAGAGCTTCTTTCGACTTGTCGCCTGAACACAGACCAGGGTATCACAGTCCACCCGGCCAACTGGACCATGCCGGTAGTCGATTTAACGCAATGGGAGCCGATATTCCTGGCCTTGCAAATGCACGCTTGGAACTTTATCTTCCGACTGCTATCTGATGCTCTTTGTTCAGACACCCTGGGAAGGATGTGTCTACTCGTTCCATGTGAGCTTTTTCCGATGCTTGCCTGAATGTGTTCCAAAATGTATCTGCCAATAATTGTTTTTTTCAGACGACAATCTGACGAAATTCCAGTCCGCTTCTTTCGACCTTTATTCCATCCCAATGCATTTCCCTCTGGGACCTGGGCGTATGATACACGCCCTCGGACAGGGCTATACTCAATATGTATCAGCAGCAGCCATGTAAGCATCATGCGTGGGTGAGCACGAGGCAGGACGATGCAGTACGGTTCGCCGCGGTACGTGCTTTGGGAATACACTATTCCACGCTGTTCATCTTCCACCCAGAAAAGCCTTAATGAGCCTAACATATTGGACCCCGCTCAAGGCGATGCTTATACACTTATCAAGTATGCATTCCTTTCTGTCCTCTTTCCCGGCACATGTTGAGATCCTTTCCAGAAGTGATCCCAAGGCATACGAGTGCGTACTATGGCGTTCTCGCAATAAAGCCAGTGATTATAACTCGAATTCAATAGAGCACGGATCAGAGCTCAGGCTGAGGCTTGGAAACCTGATCTCGTAACAGGTCTCGCTGGGAGACCGATATTACAGCCGGTAGAGTAAGAGTCGTAGTGGGTCTTTCTTGGATGTGAGTTGTAGCGCGACCTCATCACGATGTCGAATCCCACCGAAACTTTAACGAGGCAATCATCCTGAGGCTGGGGCATTGATACATCACCCTCGCCAAGTAGAGATCAACCGTGATGTATTAATCCCTCTGGCGCAGAGAGGTGCATGATACATCCCCTCATAGATTAACGGTGAAAATAAAAGATCACCAGAGGGGTTTGAACCTAGGCCGCCGACCAAAATTATTACCTAATGCTTCCGAGTTGAGGCTTAACCAATTACACCAAACAGCTGTTCCAAAATAAATGGGCACACAGGCTCAAACTATACTCCCTTCAACAACAAAACACATAATAAGCATGTTTCCCCACCCACTGGGCCCCGCCTTAGGGGCCAGGTTAGAGGTTAGAGTTAGGGGTTAGTGGTTAGAGTTAGTGGTTAGGGTTGGTTAAGGGTTAGTCCCCAGGTATATTGTAGAAGGCTGTTGCAGGTGATTTATAAGCATTTGATGGTTAGGTTGGTTAGGGTTGGTTAGGGTTTAAAACACCATCCAAATACATATTAAGCATTGTAGTACAATTTCGAAGACCTAGGGCAGCTTGCCGGTCTGGGTATTAGCTGTTCCCACTTAGGGCAAGGGCACCTTAGACTAAGTGGGAACACGAAAGCTTCAAAATATCTGTTCTGGTAAAGAGATTAACAATGCAAATCCTAATATATAGTGCTTCGGTAAGGTCTCATGTTCGAACCTCTCCAAAGCCTTTATTTTGTATCATTTACCATACGGGCATCTGGCTGATATACAGCTGGTTTCAAAAGTTTGTACACCTTTCCAAAAATATAGCTGCTCGTGATGTGCTTACCTTTGTTTGTTGCCGTGTCCCGCCGACAAGCCTCTCTCAACGTTGGTGACATGGTGTCCGGACTTACCCGATGGCGGTCTCAGCCCCGGCAGTTATTTACAGCACAGGGAAATTTATTGGAGATTTATGCGACAGTTTTCAGGCTGTTTCGGGGCCTTCGGATTTCCGGCCCTTCGGCCGACAGCCGCTATGTCTTTTCATTCAAGGACATCTGCCGTCACAATGTACCTAGATATGTCCCACAGCTATTGGGAGATACAAACACGGAATCCTGAGTGCAAAAAGCAAGTGAAAAACCCCAGTGAAAAGCGCTCAGGAGGACAAGGCTTGGACGCAACAACAAACAAAGGTAAGCACATCACGAGCAGCTATATTTTTGGAAAGGTGTACAAACTTTTGAAACCAGCTGTATCAGACACCTCTCAGCCTGTTAAGAAAGTATTTGTTAAATAACATACCCTTTCTCACACTGTAATTTACATGTAATTTACATTTCTCACATGGGAGGCTCTGAGGAGCATGTAATTTTTGTGTGATAAAGGCACGGTATATATGCCCTGGGCCAACATTTTTGCCCATGAACGTTGTTCCCAGAGCAAAGCTAGGATCGGCAGAGGGTATGCTGGATCGAATTTGATCCCTCCTGAGGGCACACACTTTTAGTCTGTCATCTGGCCAAATCAGGCCAGGCCGGAAAAA
The DNA here is from genome assembly GCA_029378255.1 of Mycena rosella. NCBI lineage: Eukaryota > Fungi > Basidiomycota > Agaricomycetes > Agaricales > Mycenaceae > Mycena > Mycena rosella. The sequence goes on from JARKIE010000564.1 coordinate 38,489, forward strand.
TCTAGATCTTCGTTGAGTCCATAGTGCTATTATCCCGAGTTGATGGCATCACCGGGAAGCACTTCATCTCCTGTTGGCGCCCCTTACATATTACACTGTAATAGAACCCTGTCGGACTGCGTACCCGTCCCGCCACGTCCGACAGCTGCCAAACACAGCCCAACCACTGGTGATGCGTCCGCGGCCGTCAATGATGGCGCATCACCAGTCACAGATCACATCATTCGGCATTCCGGCTGATCAAAGCCTATCAAGCTGCCGCTCGTGCCGCGGGATCCACCATCATCAAGTGCGCCTTGCAGCTGGGTGGCAGTGCACCCCTCTCTATCCGCTCCTGCTTGGTGCTCTGCAGGACCCCGGATAATAGACCAAAATGCCTGATGCAAATCCTGACGAATTTGGGAGATTTTGGGCTCGAGGGGTGTTTCAAATCCTGATGAATTTGGCCAAAATGCTCAAAATGCCTGGTTCAGAATCCTGACGGATTTGGGAGGATCCAGGGAGCCCAGATGTCAAATCCTGATGAAGATCCCCTTGTGTAACAGTTACTTATGTGCCCCTTCAGTATATTCTCTTTTCGTTTTTTATGGCCTTCCGAGGCCGCTCGTTCGAGCCCTGCAACTGATTTAATTTAGCTGTTTTTCTGTGTATGGCTGTAGTATTTTTAGCCTCCACGGTGCAATTGCCGTAAGCACGATGCCCACTGCCTCCCGCCCTCAGCGTGCTCCGACGACACGCATGGTGTCTATAGACCTCTCAGCTGATCCTCCACCGTTTGATCCTGGCCGTTGCATTCGGCAAAACAAGAAATTCCCTGCTTCGGATGTGCTTCCCGAAGTGCACGCTGCTCTTGCGGAGCTGCTAAAGCTGCCCCAGTCTCTCGGACCACTCGCGATCTAAAAAAAAGGCAGCGGAATTGGACGCTGAAGAGAAAGAGGAGGAATCCGACTAGTTCTCTGTAGTTTGTAGGCATCTCCGAGAGCTCAGGGGCAGCTCGCGCAGCTAATTTTGGCATTTTGGACGATTTCCTGATGAAATTGAGCCGTTTTGAGACCTATTTGACGTTTTTCGGGCGATTTTGGGCCTGTTCCTGATTCCTGACGGATTTCGCGAAATTTTGGTAGGCCTGTGCTAATCCTGGCAAATTTCGCCATACAAATCCTGACTAATTTCCCGTTTTGAAATCAGGCCTTCAGACCTATTATCCGGGTCCTTGCTCTGCTCAATGCCGACACCGCTGCCACCCTCCTCGACGCTGACGCTGACACCTCCCTCCTTGACGACGGCCCTTTGTCAGCACAGCGGCTCGTCGGGTTCTCGAAACGCGACTGAGGCGACTGGACGAGGGAAAAGCAGAGCGAAGGGGACAAGCAAACAAGCAGCTGGAGTATAGACCAGAATAGTATAGAGAATAGTAAAATAGTACAGGGTTTATATATAAGCGCCAAGGGATTTATAGGGGATTAGGGGGTTTGGTGTCTGTGGTAACAGGACACATAGGGTTAATGCGCAATATTAATACCGATTGTTGTTCCTACGATTGGGATTTGGAGGGGTTGAGTCCGGAATAATGGAGTTGAACCCTGGGATATCGGAAAAGAATTCCGGATCATGACATTAGCCCCCCCGTTCAGATGCATCGTCCCGATGCATAGTCCCCGGGATGTCGGGATTCGGGATTACCGTGGTCCTTTCGGAATTCACCAGTCCCCTTCTTGTTGAGTTGTTCCCTTGGTCGATCTGGGTATCGGGTATAAAAGTCTTCAATCGCTTCTTCGGCGCCTTCCAGCATATGGCGCGGCTCCCAGCTCCATTCCACTTTCGGATATCCTTTCCACTTGATGTAGTAGAGAAGTCTGTCCTTCCGCCTCTTGCCCGCGGGTTTAACCCACAAGACCTCTTCTACTTCATAGACCAACTGTCTGTCTCGCACATCCGGAGGTGGCGGCGGGTCATCCCGCTGATGCTCAGCCTCCGGCGGCACCCACTTCCGCAGAAACACCGTGTTGAAAACTGGATGGACCTTCCAGCTCTTGGGCAGGGCTAGTTCGTAGGAGATCGCACCAACCTTTCGGACTACTGCGAATGGGCCATAGCGTTTGTCCTCCAGTTTCTTGGTAGGTCGATGGGTTGTAAGGTTTTTTCCCATAAGATAAACCTTATCCCCCACAGCATAGTCGGGATCTGCCTGTCATCCTCGATCGTAGTACCCTTCATAACGGCCTGCGCGTGTCGCATGGATGCAGCCACCTTGGTCCGTACTTTGGACATTCGCGAAGCGAAGTCCATAGCGGCCTCCGTAGGGACTTCCATTTGTGGTTCAGTGCCTTTACGAGGGTGAAACCCGAGCATGGTGTAGAATGGACTGAATCCGGTGGTGGAGTGAACTTTGTCGTTGTAACTGAACTCTGCCAGGGATAACCACTCGGACCAGTCATCTTGGAGGAAGTTGGTAAACACGCGCAGGTATTGCTCCACTTCTTGATTAACCCACTCGGTTTGTCCGTCGGTCTGTGGGTGATAGGCTGTAGACGCGTTGGATTTAATCCCGAGGAGTTTGAATAGGTCTCGCATGAAGTTCCCTACAAATTGCGTTCCGCGGTCGCTGATAACCACTTCGGGTATTACGTAGTCCTTCCACACGTGATCGCAATAAATCCGAGCAATGCCTTCACCGCTAATGTGCTCTGTGCAGGGCAACACGCGGATGCCTTTGCCTAGTCGGTCGACCACCACAACGATAGAATCAAAACCATTGGAGGGGGGAGTTTGGTGATGAGATCAATGGAGATATTTTGCCAGATTCGTTCTGGCACCGCGTTCGGATGTAAAGGTCCTCTAGGTTTTGCAGGAAAAGTCTTTGTGCGTTGACAAGTAGGGCATGCAGCCACGTATTTCTTGGCGTCTTGGAGAAGTGTTGGCCAATAATAGTTGCGGGATATGAGTTCGACCATTTGATACTGTCCGGGATGTCCCAATAAGTAGTCGTTGTGGTGAGCTCTCAGAATTTTGTGGTGCAGGGATTGATCCTCCGGTACGTATACGGTTCCGTCCTTGGTCAAATAATCGTCGTGTTTGACCCACCCTTCCCATAATCCCGTCACTTTCTCCTCCCATTTCCCTTTCTTCTCCTTGATTTCTTCCATAAATCGATCCCCCGGGGTATCGTCGAGGACAGCGGGCATAGCTCGCAGAAATTCCTCTTTTGACACCCCTCCTCCTTCCCCTTGGAACAATGATTTTGGCAGCAGGGTAATCCCGGCGTTATCATTTTCCCCCCGTTCATGCCCTTGTCGTCTCGACAAGGCGTCTGTCTTCGCATGGGTTTTCCCGGGTTTATGAAGCAGGGAAAAATCATATTCGCCCAGCTCCAAGGACCACCGTGCTTGTCGCCTGTTCAATTTCTTGGTCGTAGTGAAATATTCCAGGTTCTTGTGGTCGGTCCATATTTCGAACGGTATTTCGCTGCCTTGGAGATAATGCCGCCACTCGTAGAGACATCGCATGATCGCCAGCATTTCCTTGTCATGGATATTGTAATTCCGTTCCGTGTCATTGAGGGATTTGGATAAAAAAGCGATGGGAACCCAAACACCGGCTTGTTCTTGAGACAGAACTCCCCCGTTGTGAAATCCGAGGTGTCTGCCTCAACCCTCCATTCCCCGTGGTCGGTCGGAAAGTGCAGGACGGGTTCCAAAGTAACCAGATTGATGAGTTTCCGAAACGCGCCGTGTTCCTCGGCTCCCCATCTCCACCGCGTATCCTTTCGGGTTAATCACGTAAGAGACTTCGCATCGTGTCCGAAATCCTGGATAAACCGACGGTAGAAGTTCAGAAAACCCAGAAAACTTTGGACGTCCTTGACCGTTTTGGGCGTCGCCCATTCTCGCACCCCCACTACTTTCACTGGATTCATCCGTTGATACGGCGCGTCTGGCGCTAACCGTGAAATCCCGCTATTTTGCGAGTCCTAGGGCTACCTTGCCCGGTGCTATACAATTAGGATCAGAGCTGAGCTCCGAAGCTGCTGGTCATATATCAATGATGCTGAGAGAACCATAATGTTATCCTGGGCATACTACGGCTTGGTCCCATTCCATGGGGGTCGGCATAGTAGTCCGAGGGGTATCAGGAAGTTCGTTAGATGTAGTCCACAACCTATACCTAGGGGCGGGTTACACTACAAAGAGCTAGGTATTACCAAGGAGGTTAAACCAAAAGCCTAGACGAAGATTAAGTACCAAGTTAGACACAGACGGCTGGATGGAACCAGTCCGAGGAACTATAAGTCATCGTCCAAGGACAAGGACTTTGACCGGACATGATCATGTTCAAGGACTTACTACAGTCCGAGGACTATGTTGAATATGATACTTATGATGTCCCGAGGACCCTTGTGGGTGCCCCCGGACCGCTCATACGAGCAATAGGAGACATTGTTGACGTCTGAGGAGCCCTTGCGGGTGTCCACTGACCGCTCACACGCTTACAACAAGAACACTTGGATGTCCTAGGAGTCCATCGTGGATGTCCCGGGACCACTCTAGGTCGTTCCATGGACACAATTCCGGTGGATTCCAGAATGATCAGAACATGTGACAGGCGCGACGCGTCCCAAGGAACCAAACTAGACCAAAGTGATCGGTGGATGATCGATCACAGCAGGCTGAAACGTTGAGGCTGAGCCGTCGAGGACGTAGACGGCCGGCAGAGGTACTCCGTGGCTTACTCACTAAGCTGGACAAATGGGATGGATTAGCAACCATGACGGGGCAGGACGCAAGTGTCCGAGGAGCCGGGACAAACACAAATAGGTTCGGCCAGTCCGAGGGCATTTGAAATATACCTAATATAGGCCCTAGGAGTCAAAGGATATGACTACTAGGTGCCGAGGACACCCAAAACTAGAGCGGCTCGCCGCGTATACCCTTCCTATCCCGCCCGGACTGTCTGTTTCTCTTATCTCATCGTATTTCTCATTACTCAGTTTCACTCTGTCATGTATCTCTCTATTTACTATAAAAGACCACGTAGAACACGCCCTACAGCAGTTCATTCATGCCCCAGTTCTTGCCTAGGCGGTTGCCAACAGCATTTGCTTGTCCAAGGGCCTTGTGTTCTCTGTATCAGTGCGGAGATTTGTTTATAAAACCTATCCTCTTGTGTAGATCCATTAACAGGAAGTTTGAGTGTTGGCTACATTTGTGCTTTAAGGTCATCTAAGCCCCTACTGTCCGTGGCCTTGCTGCAGCAGTCTGTATCAAAGGTTCCTTGTTAAGTGGCAAGGTCGTCTATTGGAATCAGCCCCGTTTAGCAGGCTGGTCGTAGATTGTTCTTGGAATCAACCCCGTTTAGCAGGTTGGTCGGAATTCACGACCCCCCTAGGACACCTTTGTTGGTGGTCCGGGGAAGTTCGATTGTTGGCTGCTCTAGTGCTTTAAGGTCATCTAAGCCCCCTACTGTGTTGTGGTCCTGCTGCAGCAGTTTGTATTCAAAGGTCCCTTGTTAAGTGGCAAGGTCAGGCATTGGAATCAGCCCCGTTTAGCAGGTTGGTCGTGTATCGAACGAGCCATTGGAATCAGCCCCGTTAGCAGGCTGGTCGTGGTCATCTATTGGAATCAGCCCCATTTAGCAGGCTGGTCGTAGATAACTCTTGGAATCAACCCCGTTTAGCAG
>JARKIE010000565.1:0-44079 GCA_029378255.1 Mycena rosella
CACAGAGAGTAGCCAAGGTTTCTGCAAATGTGTACCAGGAAGCCCGGGCCCTGCGAATTGAATCCCTGTGCTGGCAGTCTCTGGGTAGCTACCAGAAGAGCAGCCACCTCTTAGGAAGGGCACGAGACCTGCTCAAGCTCTGTGGTCTGTCCGGAGGGTCGCTGGATCATCTTATCACGATCTCGCAGGCAGAAGTCCACCGGGTGAAATCTGAATATAGGGAGGCCCATGCCCTTCACGCCGAAATCCTTCGCAATGGCTTTGTCGAGCAAGAGCCATATTCACATGCCCTCACCTTGATGAACATCTCCCAGCTTGACGTTGAAATTGGCACATCATTGGATAGGGTCGAAGGGCAGCTTTGCAAAGCTGAATCACTCCTCAGCAAGGCAGGATACTCATCTGGAATGGTCTACTGCAGAATCATCCAAGCAGCTCTTAGTTTGAGAGAAGGCGAGTTCCAAACAGCTAAAAGCCTATTTCGCGAGTGTGTGGCATCAACTTGGGGGAAAGATATCCAAGCAGTGACCTACTGTTTAGCAAAACTCGGTAATTTAAGGCAATGGGGTCCAGTATCTCAACCATCATCCACGTGGACAGTCATATTCTTGGTCCACAGTCTAAAGTTTAAACAGAGGGTTGAGGTCTATATGGCTCTCCAGTTCCTTGGAGATGTGTACCTGGCCGATGCTGATCAAGATACGGCAGCCAGCCTTCTCAGTATTGCTCTGCAAGGATTTACACAGATGGATGTCCACCGCAGCAGGGCAGAATGCATGGTCCTGCTAGGCGATATCTCAAAGCAACACAGGGATACATTGAAAGCAGCAGAGCTGTGGGATGCAGCTATTCCATTGTTCCAATGTTCATTGCAGGCTAAACAAATTGCTTGTGTCGACGAGAGGCTTGCAGGAATCAGCCTCCCCGATCAGCCCACATCCACTGGAGGTCCAAAATGCTTGAATGGAGACCAATAAATGGAAAAGATTCAATCCGGCTATAGCAAATGACGAAAATCCCGCTGTTCATTCCGAATGTTGGCTCTTGCTCGCCCCCTGTCCACCTTACCATTGTGATTGTAGTATTTGACAGAAATTTGCAATTTATTTGAATCAAATTGAACCGATATTTGATTCCTCTTTGAGTGCATGGAGCAGGTTGTTGAGTAGGGGTGTCATTAGGGGCATTCAGAGTAAAAAACAATTAGGCGGTTTTGGTTGGTTCTGAGGGTTGGTTCTGAGGCGGTTCACAAAATTGATCTTCATCAGAACCGTGTGATAACCGGCCTGAGTTTTGACCGACCCGTTTTGAAAAGCAGTTCTGGGTCGGTTCTGAGTACGGTTCTTAGGTTTCAACTATAGCTGGTAACAATTTCTTACTGACTCATTTATTATATCTCTTGTGGCTGTACACTCATGCCCACCGCTACACCACGCACTGAGCATGCCACCAAGTTCCTCAAGCTGTACATTTGTTATGCCTTGCTGTGGCCCGTGCTCGGCAAGCCAATCCCGAGCAAAATGGCAATTTTCCCATTGACTTGGAAAACGGCTCGGACTCTGATTTGAGGATGACATGGAAGAGGCGGGAGGTGGGAGGCGGGAGGCGGGAGGCGGGAGCAAGGCGGGAGCGATGATGGAGCAGGATCAATGATCAGGATATATATTTATCAACAAAGTGGTTAAAGTAGTCACAAAGTAAAAAACTAATGGCAGAACCGGAACTGAGTTTTAATTCAAAACCACCTGCAGAACCGCCTCCAGAGGCGATTCTGCAAATCAAGTCGGTTCTGGGTTTTGATCGGTTTTCCCACCAGAAATTAATTCAGAACCGACTTCAGAACCGACCATCAGAACCGACCTAAAACCGCCCAAAACCGTCTACTCTGACTGCCCCTATTCATGGGTATCTACGTTCATATTTTTTAATCAACTTTTGTTCCGTTGACACTTTTAGATCTTTCCTCGAAGGCGCTGAAAGACAACTAGAAGCGGCAAGTTTTCCGGTAGCAGGTTGTATGAACCTATTGACCAATTCGCCGACCATAAATCAGCATCTGGCAGACTAAACAATCTGAAATGCACTCCAAGTGCTATCGAGCATTGGTATCCTATATCCAATCATGAATAAACTAGTCAGCGACGTAATACACCCATTTTCCTGCGGCCAAGGGTGCGAAAAAAAAACAGGCAGCAGATTTTCCTGCATATAGCCTAGCCTTGAATCGGGCAAGGTCCCTCTCAAGAACCGTGTACCCCGAACTAAAGATATGAGATGCACTCCACAAGTGCTTCCAGGCTTTGATACTATGTATCTAGTCCTGGATAAACCTTGTGGTTCCTGCAGGGAATAAGCGACGGCCAACAAAAAATGGCATTCCTTTACGCATGGCCTAGCCCCGAATCGAACGGGATCCTGTCAAAAAACCTCCTTACCTTCCCTCCACATAAGTGAGATGCACTCAAAGTGCTACCAAGCTAGACCAGTGACTGTCTGTCGTACCAAAAGTAAACTGTCGGTAGACAGACCAGTTGATCTGAGTTTGAATTTCCAATGCAAATAAGTTGCCTAAAATGGTTATTCTTCAAATGGCCTGTACTTGTTCAAATCTTTCAGTTTAAAATCTCAAATGGCTTAGGGGGGCCTGGAAATGACATTCCGACCTATCTGATGGCAATTCCTTCAGTTTTGAGTGCGCTAGCAGCGATTGATGCAATATTGACTTGGGGGTGATGGCCGTGGCAACGGCCCGGCAAACTCGTACTTTGATACTGTTTTTTTCTTTTTAAAAAATTGAATTTTCATGTATATCAGGATGTTCTATGTACTGCATCTTCACGTTTGTATATCAATTCTTAGAATTTATCTGTTAAACCCGCTTTGTATCTCAAGGCATTTAGTATGTAAAATATAACCATCTAAGATGTTTAGAGAACCACCAGAAATAGCTGGTATAGCCGCAGCCAGAACATACTGGGTGGAGTCTGAAGCACAGATTCATAAGTTACTGGAGGAATTTGACATATATTTCAGTGAGTTACCTACATTTTTATCCCCAGGATGCTCATGGCATCGTCATTGCGAAGCCCTACATCAGGAATTGAGGCATTTGAGGTGTTTCGAGGGCCTCAGAGCAGAGGTTGATTCAGGAGATACGGGTAGATAATACGAGGCATCACTGGATTTTAGGCGGTTTCATCGAGTGGTTCGGAATAAGGACCGCATTCGTTGCGTCAGCATTAAGGCAGCTGATTGACTCCGACCCGTGTATCGCTCTGTGACAACCAGCAGTTTTGTGTGTTTCAAATACAACAGTGTTTAAGCACGGGCTCGATTTATTGGATGTTCTACAAGTCACGTTCAGTCACCACACAAGTAGCTAGCACTGCATACACTTTCACCGGTGTCTGATGTTCATAGCCGTCACGTCTATACAAACACACCTGGACTTTAACTACATCCCTGACCTTAAAATCCAAAATCCTGGACTGTAGGCTGTAAGTTTGAACATGGATGTATGTGGTGACTCAGACCTTGCTAAGTAGCTATGTTGCAAGGTGATGAATTTGATGCACGGGTTAGCCGCAGATGGGAAATGCGGTATCGGACTGAACAAGTGATCTGTGGTCCAACTATCAGCTAACACATAGTGTCCAGTGCCCACCTGCAACAATATTAAGAACACTCCGACGAGAACATAATCACTCACATTATGGGGGTCCAGCTCTTTAACCACGAGTTGACTTAGAGCGTCACCTTGCATAATATGCAACACATTGTCCATCGTGCTTCTGGCAGGAGATTGCAGGAAAATGGTGTGAAGGGGCTGAATAATGAGCTAGCCAGTAGTAGTGCAATCAGCAGTTGGACTCACGGTGCCTTCGAACTCACACTCCTGAACTGGATACCTGCAATTTGCCCAGTAAGACAAATGCACTGTGCATTGGACTGAGGATGATATTGAAAGTAGTTGCTGGCCAAGTCGGAAAATAAAAGCGAGGTTCGAGCGGTTGGCGTAGTTGGGATAGTAGGACTATTGTGTGTCAGTACTCAGATGCCAGCCTTTATACGGCCTCGATAGATTCATCAATAGGTTGAGGTCATTTCACTTTTGAGTTGATTGAGGTCGTGAAGAGCAAATTCAGGGCAGATTAGTATTATAGTATGTGATACTCAAAGCAACAGACATTGCCATTCAACTGAGTTTGAAGCAAGTTGTATACATTTGTGAGTGCTCTCGTCGTCTGACCTGAACAATGTCACTGGGTCGATTCACGAGAAGTTACTGAGTGCTTGTTTACTATTCCCGAAGCAGATCGTGCCAGCGGCACAGGGAGATTGCATTTGAAATACAGTCGATGTTAGGCCCCTTTGGCTACCTTGTTTACCTGTCGCTGAGTCAATATCAATGGCACGGGATCCTGACACGTGGGTAAGATGTGCTAACATATACAAATGATGTGTACGTGCGCCTTGGACTGCCGATTTCCCTGGGCAAGCTGCACCCCGAATATTCACGCAGTTTTTTTGTTAATGTCACTAGGATGATGACCAACCACGTAGCCGACCAGAAGAAGCTCCGTGCCTTGTTTTTGGCCCTTAAACAACGCATGGATCGGGAAATCCGGGGTGAGCGGGCATTATTGCATCTTACCACCCCAAAGCTTCTCGACGCGATCTACGACCTCACTGGCCAGAAAATCGAAGCCGCGGGGGGGGATGGCAGCATGGGACGTGCTACCGGCGACTGAGAGGGACCGTATCAACAGTTCTCTTCATGCGGAGCTTTGTCAACGCTACGGCCAAGAGGTGTTCGATAAATTACCCCAGGTGGAACAAGAGGAGGCAGATTTCTTCCTTGGTGGCGGCTGCTGTATGTACAAAGACTTGAATGCGCACAGAGGTGAGTCCCCCCTTCTCTTCTTCAATACTTAGTTGCATGGTTAACTGAATGCGTAGGAGGTGTTGATCGGATGATGGCGTCTTGGGCCAAGAACGGATTTCAGCAACCCGTTATTCCCATGAACAAAGACAACGAAGCCGCCACCAGTTCCGGATCGGCAGTCGCAAAGGAGCGTGCTGAGAAGGTCTCAACTTGCGGTGGTGTGAAGCTTTGCGAGCTCAGGGGTATGCTGCTCAACAATAAGGATGACAAGAAAGGGATGCAGGACAGTCACGGCATCTATTTTAACGCCCACGAACATATCGGGTATGCGATTCGCTTTCCAGACACCAGCAACACCTGATATTAATGCTTTTCTGAAGTTGCCGCAGAAATTATCTTCAACTCAATCGTTTACCGACGGCTTATGAAGTTCATACGCGACCGGAAAATGTCGCTAGCCTTCAACCATCTCGAGTCGAATATCTGGAAGGCTCTCAACGATCTCCGCACCATCATGGAGCTCATTGTGCCCCTCTGGTATGGGCAGAATTTCAGCCACCCAGTCATGCGCATGATGCGGTTGAGCGTGGGTGGTCTACGAAACCTCTGGGAAATGGGCCCCGCAATTCGTATGATTATTGCACACCTTCGACGCGTGATTGCGGATCCCGACATCATTTGCGGTCCCAACCTCTCGCATACGACGGCTTCGATGGATGGCCAGCCCTGGGAACGTCTCGAGGCTATGTACGCCGCTCATGCTCTTCTCCCAACACTTCCCATGAGCGAGCTGCGCGTCATATTTGTTGCATTCTTGGAGGGTGCACTGGAGACATGGGAGAGGTTTGGGTCGGATGTGCTTGGTGTGGAATTAATGGAGGCACAGAAACTCAAGGCTGGATGCCCTTGACTAACGACGCAAACGAAGGTTGGCTGGGAGCGAACGCCCGTGTCGGGAGATGCAGAGCACCAAATGTGACACTTGAATTTGTCAATGCAAAGTTGCAGTACAAGCATAACGCACTGCAGACTTCATTGAACAACATCTCAACACGTTGGCGGGGCAGCAATTCTTGCGGCAGACGTCTCGAGTAATTGGGGCAGACGGATGCGAGAAGAAGAGGAAGCTAGCCCAGGTAGATCACAACGCACGGATGGTTGCAGAACACCGAGCCAATAAACTGAAGTCCAACACCAAGAAAGCCACCGATATAAAGGCAATCAATTTGTGCACACCGATCATCGAGGTCTCCCAGTTTACGAGCCCACGACGCTCAAGGACATCCAAAAGCCCAGCTGGAGCTCCAGCTCAAATGGTACCGTCTTTGTGAGCTGGAGACCGATAAAAAAACGAAGGTTCCGGGGCTCTCCAAGTTGAAAAAGGGAGAGATGGTGAAGTTCACGGTGGCCGCTTTGGGTCGCGGATTACCGGGGTAGCGAGCGGAGAGGTACCTCTACTGGGCCATCGAGTTGCAGACCCATCAGAGCCCGAGGACACAATACTTGAGCCGGAGGAGGATGAGTTCGATGCAGGGTATGGAGACCAAGATTAATTCATATTTTCTGCAGCATATTAGAAATAAATAAAATACATAACACATGTATATACCTTACTATACATACTAACGATGATTTGGCGGGTTCAGAATGGTTCTCGAGACATTGTGGTCAGCGGGTGGACGCGATGAGTTGATTTGCCATCGAAATCACCGGTTTGGCGGGAGAACCAAATATGAACAAAGGGACAATTGATCCCCAGTTGCCAGTACCCAGTGTCTAGCCTTTATGACCGCGCCTGTGTGCTTTTGCGGCTTAGTAGCCGTTGATGATTCCGTGTGTGCCCTCGGAGGATAAATAACAAATTGAACATAACAGGGTTCGAACCAGGCCGAGGCGTGCGTCCAATTACGAAAGAAACACAGCCACAAAATATATCACAAAATCGAACAAAAAAGTAGCGAGACCTGCAAAACCTCATGATTGATTGATTAAAAACGATTACTAAAGTACTCGTAATAAATGATCGCTTGTTTCTTACCGCACGGAATGCCGGTCCGGAATAACCTTTTTAGGCAATTAATTTGCATCGAAATTTTAAACTCAGATCGACAAGCCTGTCTATCGACAGTTTACTTTCGATACGACAGGCTGGATTCGAGCCTACTACCAAGCTTTGATATCTCTAATTCAACTTCAACTTCAAGTTCGAGTTTACGTTCAAAGGTGAATCAGTGATTGAACCTTCTTCAGGGAACAGATTGGTCTGTACCTTGGATACAGAGCGCTGCTGTTTTGAAGAATTCCCGCTACCATAAGGTAAGGGTCTTAGAGAGCCTGATTTTCAAAAATTGGCCGTGCATCACATTTTCATCAGCTATTTTGGCGTAGGCATTGATTTTCTCCCTCAAAACTGCTCGGCACCTCAACACGGATCGCATTTTGGTCAGCAATTTTCGCGTAAAGTACCAGAAAGTTCCATGGTATCCCCGAAAATCGGCACCGATAATTGCCGTGTGACATAGCCTGACGTGGCATTGTTTGCTCTTTGCATCCGACCACCACCATCGCGACCTATGGCTCCCTCAGCGACCTTCTGTAACATCCCGCTCTCAACCTCAGTCAATCCTCTCTCACAGCACTCTCTCATCTCTCTTGACTGGATATTAACCTCGGGAATTACGGCTCATCAATCTACCGCGTCTGGTGTTCTCACCCTTCCGTCTGGCGATACTGTGTGTTCCATGCATATAAAGCTATCTGTGACTCCTAGTCTTGCCTATGATCTGGTTCTTGGTTGCGATTGGCCTTTCTTTTGTCACGAAACCCTTCCGCATGCCTCGTTCAATCTTTCCTCGGGCATCGCCCACCTAGGACGACAGCCATCTGGTACCTATTCACACAAATTGCCTCCCTCTTCTATTTTAACTTCTTCCGCAGCTGCTCTACCTCATACTACCCCAATCTCTGCTATGGAAGTTGATGCTCAGGTCTCGAGGAACGAAAATGTTGTTGACGCACCAGCACAGAATAAGTTTATCTACTATTCGGCGCCTTACCCAATACTTATATTTGCTAGCTCCTAGATGTAGTTGTATCTGCGATGAGCCTTCGGTTTGCTGCTGTCTATCTACGTCTGCATCTGTACCATCTGCGACGCCCATGACCGCGATGATATCTTTGAAAAATTTGCGTGATACATTGCTCGGACATCATGTTACCCGTCCCCGGATCTCCGTACTTCATGCAGATCTACCAACTATCCAAAAGTCACTCGATTTACACGCCATTCCACATGTCGGTTTGAGCTTAGTTCAATGCTGGCGTCTTCTCCTTCATCATATTACGACGGGGGCTTGTGCTGACCACGGAGTGGATGCCTCCCAGTCTCCACGACCAGATCGTTCCACCTGCCGTGTGCTGTGCCAGGATTTCCAATCAGCTGCTGATATGTCGAAAGCCGTTCTGAGTATCATTCTTGACGCAGACCCCAAACACCTCTCGACTGAAATTCTCGCCCACGTAGCTGCGGCCCTAAATATATTTGTATCTGGCGATCGTAATTTCCGTTTTAAGATGCGCGCGGCGATATCGAAGCATGCAGACACTGTTTCATCTCAGGACACCGAGAACCACTCGTAGAAATCCATCGCGGACTTTTTCAACTCATTCAAGAGCCATCGTAGACCAATTTTGAGGTCCATTGCTGCACTACATCGTATTGAGATTCCCGAGAAAGCAGCGATTGATTATCTACGTACCCAAATTACCCAGCATTTGCTGTCGGCTCATTGCAGCCAATTTTCACAGTCTCATTCATCAACATCGCTTCCTCATGGACTATCCTTGCCAGATTGCGCAGATGTTCACAATGAATGGATAGGAAGCAAGTTAGACACAGACTTGCAAGTGCACATTCTCACGGCCCTCTATGGTAGCAAAATATCTCCGAACTCATTACGCCGGGTTTTGAATAATTTAAATATACCCCACGAAGACAAGGACAGTACTGGATGATTGACAAACGACTCAAAGGATACATCACTGATTACCGCTACCGTTAGGTAAGGGTTTTTATAGGGTGCCCTATCAGTGACAATTCGCAGTAAACTCCATTTTTACTCAGCTTTTTTTGCGTAAGCAAGCTCCACGGCCCCAGCTGCCGTTGATATGTCGACATGGCGACTTTCTAGATTTTTCTTTTTGACCACCGCCACAACCATCTCTCCGACGGCCCCATCTCTGCTTTGCCAATGTCTGTATCCGCAATGTTCTACAACATACCTGTCTCTTCTGTCTTTCAAGCCTGAATGCGAGCGATCTCGGTAGCTCTGGACTGGATGTTGTCTTCTGGGATGTCGGCCCGCGGCTGTAGATGTACCTGCCATCTTTCAACCCGCAATGCACAAGATCTCTGTTGGCTCTGAAGTGGATCTTGACTTCTGGGATCTCAGCTCGCTGCGCTGTGCTTCTGGTGCGCCCCTCTGCCGTGCGACGGTTCTCGATGTACCCTGCACATAGCTCTCGCTGTGACGTCGATTCTTCCCATATGGCCTTGTCCTGGGCCGCGGTTCCTGTCCCACGAAACTCTCCCGAATGTCTCGTTCAATCCTTCTTAAGGCCTTGTTCGCCTCGGACGCCACACAGGTAATTGGTCAATGTTTTGACGCTCAAATGGCTAATCTTCTTCTCAGGCTCATCACAAAACGCCTCCCGAACTTCTCGCATGGATGTCGACGCCGAGCCTGTTGGAAGGTGCACCCTCGGAGCGGGAGCATCCTACTCTTATACCACAGTTCTGCCCGGCTCACTCGTCTCCTCGGGTGTACGACTGCGATGAACTATCAGCTTATCATTGTCCATATCAGCTTGTCGTCGTCCATCCACGTCTTCGTCTGTCTGATGCACTGAATCCATGATTTCCATGACTTCTTGAATATTCTCCGTGATGTCTTCCTCGGACATCATGCTACGCGATCTCGCATTTACATGCCACATATCTAAATCTCAAATTATGATTGATTGAATGCAGATTCATTTTAAACCACCATACCGTGACCGGAACTTGTGCCGGCCACACCGTCGACGCATCTATGGCACCCCTTCCCGATCGCTCCTTTTCCCGTGCCTTGCCCAGGAATTTACGTCGTCCACGTACATGTCCGAATATGTTCTGAATATCATCCTTACTGCTGATTACAAGCAAATATCTACAAAAAATGTTATTTAAATTAAATTGTGCTCCCTCTACGCCGTCATGCGGAGACTATTTCGTCCGCCAGTGTCGAAACCTTGCTTTTTTCAATTCCTTCGACGGTCATGCAAACACGTTCTACTCTCTATAGCTGCCCTGCATTGCATTCATGTTTGAGAAATCAATGGTTGACTAGCTGTGTGCTGAGATTATACACTATATGGTCTCGGGACATTGCACTCAGTTTTCCCAATCACATCCTCCGATTTCACTCCCAGAAGCTGTATCTCTACCAGACTGCCTTGATATATGCAACGAATGGGCAGGGAAATACAATTGATCCGGACCTTCAGGACATATATTGACCGCTGTTCATGGAAGCAATGCTTCTCCCAGCTCTTTGCGTCAAAGGTTATCGAACTTGAATTTCAGCGCTCGGATAGTATCGGTCAGTCGCGACGGAATTTGAAGGACCACATCATTCATCTGTGGAGAGGGAAACGAGCTGACCGGTCCCAGCAAGATACAGCTGGCCACCTGTGCAGAGCCTACTCCTCGCTTCAATGATTGTATAAAGGACATTCTGAAATGGTATGACCTAAAATCTGACGAAGCTCACCTATTGATCAGTACAAATAGCTCCCCCACCATCCCCTTTGACAAAGGAGCCATAGGTAATGTCCTCCTGGATCCAGACGGCGTGTCCTCTTTGGTCTGTAATTCAACTTAAGGAAGAGAGAACCAGAATGCAGTTCTGCAGAATAAGCAGCGCGGAACCATAGGTCACATCGTAATTCCCCCTCAACGCCCATCCCGAGTCCCAGATATCCTCCACCGGCCAGTTTGAGAAACAACTGCCATCACTTGTCGTTCGTTCCCTGGTCCTCCCGCCCCGCCCCTCCCTCTTCGGAATATACCACACGCTACATGATTAGGAGCTAAATTGAGTAGAATCAAGGGGAGCCCGGCATTCAAACCGGCGACCTAGGGCCGGTTAGTTAGTCCGAGCGAGGACGGGGAAAAAAAAAAGTGTACTGGATATTTGATTTCACGAGCCCTATAGATCCCAGACGATGTTGCCGATGTTTTCCGTGTTTCTGGAGCATTGCCGGGGCTTTTCCATTGTGAGATCAGTGTCTAAGTCCCAATGCGGCAGTCGGCTGTCCCCTGTTTGGCAGCAAAATTGGTCCCATCAGCGCCATTTTCTTTCCACAACATCCACGGCGAACCCAAGAAAACTCCCATGTCGACAGCGGTCCGTTTGGTTCGCGATGTTCTAAACTTAAATTAACTTGAGCGCACAGAACCCCGCACCCAGCCCCTCTGTTCTGGCAGAAATTGTGGTGGACGCAATATGCCCAGATTGCAAGCATTGCGGGACCATCGCGTGGCAAACCGGTTCTTCGCGGGCTATCAAACGTGGTCGACATTGAAGCTGGTTGAATGCATATAGAGAAACTGAATATTAAATTGTACCTAGAGGCAATCACACATCACCATCTCATACATTCAGTATACGAACCCTCGCAGGGCAGGTTGGGGAAGTACGGTGAGCTGTATGGCCACGGCGCAAGCGACGTGAAGAAGTCACGCGGAATATTACCATATATAGACCGTGGGAATGCTTACGTAGTTAGTTAGTTCACCGGCCCAGGGCGAAAAAGCAAAACCGACCCCAGTGCACTTTTTCAAATGCCGGGCTCCCCTTAAGTAGAGTATTTTATTGATATTTCATAAGTCCTCGGGTAGCGGGCCCTGCCGCTTGTCGGCCATACCAGCTTTATTGCTCAACTATCGCACCGCATCGCCGAGAAGTAGCCGCATCACTCAGGAAGGGTCAACGCGGTCACGTATGTCACAATTCGGCGAAAATAAGTGTGAGCTGTAGTTGAACTTCTTTGACCTCAGTCTCTTGAGAACTTGAGAGCCCGCGCCAGGACAGCATCGACATCTCGAATCTCCGAAATATATAAGTAGTCCTTACTCCTGTGCACCGTACCTCTCAGCGTCAATTTCATACCTTAGACTCACCCTCAATTCAAAATCCTTAGCTTCACTGGAGCCTCGCGCGTCGAAAAGAAAAGGCTGGACCAATTTGGATCGCACGCACGGTTACGGAACATCGTGTATATATCAAATCCTAGCCATTCACATCGTACCACATACCACCAGTGCTGAGAGAGATTCCATCCGAGGATGTACGCATCGCAATCGCAGTCGCAATGGTGGTTGTTGAACCTAGCCGCTTTAGTGAGATCAATTCCTATTTAAGTGGACCCACTGATGCTCCGGGCATTTCATCGGCCTCCTGCGCACGCGGGATGCTGGGACCTTTGGACCGCGTGGGGTGCGACCCTCCGGACATTCGGTACACTGTTGAATGACTTTCAGTGGAGAAAATACACGGATCAGGGTTGATCTTACCCAATCTTGGGCGACGCATCATTTGGTGCAGGTTAGGGAATTCTGGGTCATTGCTTGTGGCAAGGGAAGCCGAGCGGGTGAAAGGTGAACGAGAAATACCTGAGGGCTCGGTGGCGGACTAGGCTGACACGCTATCTGACTCTTCGTCAGCCCTCGGGGAGCAGGGACTCCGGCCGACGTGGTCCAAATGTAGAACCCCGAAGGTATATTCAAGACACTGAAGCCAGGGATTAGTTGTATCGAGTGCCGGAACGGTAGAATCCCCGTCGAGCTACACCAAACACGTAAACCTCCATTGATATCCTCTCCATTCCTATGAATCCTCAGCCCAGCATCGCTATACTTATGTAATTGTTTTATTAATCAATCCAATCCATGTTTTCACAGTCTAGTTCAAAATGCCCCCAATCTAAATTTGTAAAGATTTTAGGGGCTGTGCTACGAAGATTAGTGGCTGTGTTGAATAACTTTTAGTGGCTGTCCTTTAACTTGGCTTCATTCTTTGTGAACAATTAGTGGCTGTGCTTTGTATTCATAATCAGTGAGTCTATCTTCGTCTATGTTTGATTCTCCAAGGTGTCACTTATTTATTATTGCACCTACTCACCATTCCTTTGAGCCTAAAAATATTTGAGTATATATCTATGTGACATTCATATGTTGTGATAATTGATATTTGGGATGCAGAGATTACGCCAGGTCCATGTATTCAACGTCTTCGTTTAGTCATCATGATATACTCATGTGCACTCCTTGTAATTTAATGCAGTGCCTTGCTGCCACCACCACTACTTTGAGCCTGGAAATATTTGAGCATCTACATAACATTTGTATCTTGTGAGAATTATTATTTAGAGTACATACACTGGTTGAAGATTTCAAGTTTTTCAGTAAAAAAACTGGTGAAAAACTTTACTGATTTTTCATATATTTTTCACAGAAAAAATAGGTGAGAATTTCAAATTGTTTTCAGTACTTTTTTGACTCGGGGCCAAGGTGAAAAATTAGAAATAATATTTATGATGTTTCTTACATGAATAATACCGATATTTCATGCACATTTGCAGCCCAAGAATGATGGTGAAAAACTCAAAACCTTTTTCACCAGATTTTTCACATGGAAAGTATAACAAATGAATGAAGAAACTTCAGCGAAAGGTGATATAAAATTCGAAATAGAGAGTCGATGTTTTCAAACATTTTTCATCACCTTTTTTATACATTTTTCACCAAAAACTATAATGAAAAAGATATGATATAATACCACATTTCTCAGCATAAACACAAGTGAAAAACTCAAAATGTTTTCCTGACATTTTCCACAGGGAAAGAGGGTGAAAAAGGTGAAATAATGTTCAAGAATTCAGGTGAAAACATCAAAATAGTTTTTTTTGACATTTTGCACAGGGAATCAGGGTGAAATAATGTTCAAGAATTTTCTGAAACAGTGGCAGAGAAAAATCACAAAGATCTGGTTTCAAACATTTCACTGAACAATTGAACAGCTTGAGGTCGAGAATTGGTTGAAAACTTGGCCCTCCATCGGGAATTGGCCGAACACTCACCCCTGCATCGAGAATTACTGGCTGGGTCGAGAGATGGATGTTGCTGCTGCGAGGTCGAGGATTGGTTGAAAACTCGCCCCTGCATTGGGAATGTGAGCGGGTAAGGGCGAATGACATGAGATATGCACAGGATCACGACACATAGGGGTGGGTTCACTGCAGTCATAGTCGCTAGGTCAAAAAAAAGTGATATTTAAAAATCAACCGCGGAGTAATCTGGCAAGACAAGGCCCGAAAAGAAAGAAAAAAAAAAAGTACATAAGTACGAGTTTGCTGGGCCGTGCGACGGCCATCACACCCAAGTGGAAGAGATGAATGAACGACGTTAGAGCTACTTTGAGAGCGACGACTGGGTATAGGCTGAATGAATTGTGGCGGTCGCCGGTCTCCCTCGGGCGCATACATCAGCGTGTTGCTCTAGCCGATTGGTTGGCAACGGAAATGCATCACTGCTGCGAGCAACGGACGTACGCGGCAAACGGAGAGCTAGGCCGTTGGGCAGTTCGGGTGAATCGCATCCCGTCCGACTCAACCCACGTAATATCAGATCGCCAAGTCAAAGTCCCCGTCAAGCCGCCTTCACCGAACCAGTACAGTATCTGCAAATACATACGGATGACGATTCGCGACCACGTGGATGTATATAACAAAATGAGGTACCGTATAGCAACGACATTCCGTTAAATTCAAATCCGTCTCGCGATCAGGTCAGTTTCAGAACTTGGGGCACAGAAATGCTCGCCAATGCCCGTCGAATCGTCGCTCTCTGTACGTCCCCGTCCCAGGATATGCACGGTGCCCGCATCTGCATCAACGGAACAGATATTAGCGGATGTGTGGGCCTGGGAGATGCGCGACGTACCCAGCAGTAGCAGTTGTTGACGGGCTGGTTCGCGTGAAGAATATGCGAGATGCGCTGCGCCGGAGGGATTGATATACGGAGAATCCGAAGATGAAACACCGGATCTTACCAGCGTACACATCCTTCATATTGTAGAATGGCGTGGGGCCGTGCTCGATCCATCCCATCTAACGTCACGTCCACACGATACCCGGGCCGTTGGGCGTCGAACGAGATGGTCGCATGGGCGGCAAGCAACGAGGACACGCGGAATCTGTTGGGCATTTCAGTATCGCCGCAATATCGCGCGCTGCCTCGAAATATCGATGGAGGCGCACCAGTAGCCGTGCGTCCGTTTCGGTTTCGGTTTCGGTTTCGGCACTCGTGACTCAACCTGATCTCACCTACAAAGTCCCCCACGCCTCGCCCTCCCTGTCTTCTCCCTCTCCCTCCCCCCCATTATCCCCCCCTCCTCTGCCCCCCGCCTCTCATTCCGCACCGCCCCGTACGAGTCCCTTGCGCTCGCCGCGCTCCGCGCCGACCCAGCCCGCGCCCGCGAGGGTGCGGCGTAGGGCTTTGGGGAGGGTCAGAGGGAGCGTGAGCGGGAGGGGGAGGGGGAGCCTTATTGAGTCGAAGGGGGAATGGGCGGGGGGGATGAGAATCAGACGAGACGCGGCGGGAGTCGAAGGGGGAGTGCGAATTAGATAGGGAAGAGGAGGAGAAGGTGCGCTGGCGCTCGCGCTCGGCGCGCCGTGCCAGTGCCGACGACGAATCCGACGAGACCGTGCGGAGTCAAAAACGGACGAGGCGGACGCGAAGCGCCGCCCATCGTGCGTACGCCGGCGCACTCAACGTCGGCGGGCCGTACGCAGCCTCGAACGTGAACGCGGACACGCGGCGCTGCGGAGGCGCGAGGGCAAACGACGTCGTGCACGGGCCCGCGGAGGTGGGGTACACCCTGCGCGCGGGGAAGGGCGGGGCGGGTAGAGGTCGGCACGGATAGGGAGGCACGGCACGGGGGCGGGTCGGGCGGAAAGGGTTTTGTGGTTGTGACGGGTTTTGTGCGTGTGGGTGTGCTTGGGCTTGGGCTGGTGGTTGTGCCTGATTTGAGGACGCGCGCGCACTTCGGGGCTGGGGGCGGGCGTGGGGAGGAAGGGGTTCGTGGGGGCGCCCGGCGGGATTGGTGCGGCGGGGCGGGCGGTAGAGGCAGATAAGCCGGTGAGATAGCAAGAGTAGGCAAACGCACCCTGCACGAATGCGAGGCCGCGGTCGACGGCGCGCCCCGCCTGCGCGTGTAGCACCAGCCGCAGCGCGACAAAGAAGGAGAGGCGGAGGATCTGCGGCGGTAATTTAATTTAATTAATTGCTAGCACACGACAAGACGCACCTCGTCCACCGTGCCCGATCCCACGGCTGCGTACCGCCCGCAGAGCCACGCACGCGCCTCGCGCACGCTGACAGCGGTGTGCTCCAGATCGCCGGTGGTGTCGGCGAGGTCGGCGAGGCTCGTGGTGAAGAGGGCGTGCTCGGCGTCGCTCAGGGCGGACGGGTGCAGCGCGAGGCGCCGCGCTGAGGGAGAGGACGGGGCGGACATGGGCGGTGGAGTGAAAAACGCGGGAGGGTTAGCCGAGGTCGTCGCGAGATGTCAGCACGTACACGTGGGATTCACGTGGACCACGTGTCGGTTGACTTTTTTCGTGTTGAGATTCAGAACACATGTATTGCTTGGAGTTTAACCTCGATACGGTCAATTACTTCCTCAAAACTGGGGCTCTCGCTCCCGATTTTAGTACAGTGCGGGCTACCACGACATGGCCTGGCCCCGAATCGAACAAGGACCCTCTCAGGAAAATCATCCACGACGTAACTGGTTTGCAACAATCTGAGATGCGCTCCAAGCGGTACCAAGCCTTCCTGTCCCTCGTTTATTCCCAACTAAGGCCATCCTCCGGGCAGTGCACCTAAAAAGCGGCAGCCAAAAAAAGAGCGCATCAATGAATAATGGCCTAGAACGTTTACCTACCATTCGCTGCGGCAATTGCCGAATTTTACCCGGGGAAAAACGGCCTAGAATCGGTTTTAAACAGTGTTGGCAATTAAGGGTTAATCTTCGCACCGACAGGTTAAGGGTTAATTTAAGGGTTAATATTAAAGGCAGAATTAAGGGCTTAAATCCATTGTGGGGCATACTTTCCTGCGCTCCATTTCGTGCTTGTAGAGCGTCCCATAAATACACATCACTAGAATGTGAGTTGAAAAAGTCATTCTAAAGTGTGAAAATGGTCCAGAATATTTAATTGCCACCAACAGTCATATTCTTCCTCGGCCAACACCTCCATTAGTTCCACCTCAGGACAGAGATCCACACTTGCAGGTTATTCTACACATTTATTTGTTCACAGCCACGGAAATCGGCGACTTCCATGTTTACTGGATGCCAAAGAGTTACCTGCAGCAGCACAAAAAAAAATTCTCGGGGACCCGGTGGCTCGGCACGGAATGTTCCGAATCTTTAAGCCCTAATTGTGGGTGCGGTGTGTGTGGGACGTTGCACTGCAGCGGGTCAATGCGCTAACTATTATTCATGTATTTCATTTGTTTCATCCTCTACTTATATACTGGGAGCCGTGTGATCGGGTTTTTTCACCCGTCTCACGCAAGGCTCCCAGTCTTGCAGCAGCCCGGCCACTTTTTATCTCACCCACCATCCCATTCTCGTATGTTAACAGTCGATTACCTACTTAGTCATTAGTTACTCCTCACCTATTCGGCGGCTTGAGTCCTGTCCCCATCGGACATGGACAAGAGACCGATAGAGCCAACATTCTGTTGCCCCATCACCTCTCGTCGTCATGTCCTCGACTCGTGCGTTCGGGAAATTGACGTTCTGGGCCGGAGCGTTAAGCCTTAACGGTTAAGGGTTTAATAACCCTTAATTGATTTAAGGCCTTAAACCTTAAGCCAACACTGTCGGGTTATACCCTTTCTAGGCCCAAATTTACCTCAAGAAAATCTACAGTAAAACACGGACTTTTTCTTTGACAGTTTCCCTTAAAAAAATACTATTCTATCCCCCCATGTGTCCACGAGTTTGATCTCACGCGATAACTTTGTAACCTTGGGACATATTTCTCTCGGCACCTGGAGTTAGGTATATTCATGTCTTTCCTATGCCCTCAAATATTTTCAGAATTTATGAACTTGAGCTGCAGAAAATACGAACCTTCCGATGATGGATCCAGAAGTGGAATCGGTTTTGGCGGGCGTTTTGGCGTGTGGGAAAAGCACATCAAAACCTTCCTTTTCTTTTCCTTTGTACGCTGTAAGGCCCAGATTCGTCCAAGATTTCATCCAGCGATTTTTATAAATTTTGTACATGCATGTAACTGTAGTGGGACTGTATACCGCTCCATCCACTCCCCGACTCACTGCGACCCTTGCCTTCGCGCACATGCCCACCTACGCCTCGTGCAAAGCCACGTCTTCCAACTTCATAAGGCCATAACAAAAAATATCGGGCGAGTCCTGGGATAGTCTAGAGTTGCTGAAAATGGCGGAGAGTGGATTCCGGGGACGTCCCGGCGAGTCTGGGCCCCGCTGACGCCTCGTGCGAGGGGATGAGAGAGCGGGGAGTGGGTGACAGACATGGCAATTGTGATGATCTATCAAAATTGACCCAAAACATATATTCGACGAGCAGAAAATCTATTGAGGGGGTCGCGACCCCTCCTCCAGATTCTTATTCTATTCAGATGATGTGGAGTAAATGGGGTCCGCTTTGGGTTGGTCGAACTGATGGGGTCCTGACAGGTGCTTCGGCATGCCTCCCAAATATTCTGCAGGAATAAATTTAGCTTACGGGAAGTCACCCTGTTAAGCTCCTCTTTAGTATTTTATGACTTTAAATCAAGGTACCATGGAGTGTGTGGTTAGCCTCTAATTCAAGACTTTCTTCGGCATTACAACTTATTTCTGTCATTTTTGACCATCTAAATCACTCCCTGGGTGTAGTTTTTGACAAGGAAAAGTCTCTAGAGGGATTCTGGATCTTTTATAAGCCCTCGTTAAACGACTCACATAAGCTGCCAAATTACTTGGGCCCAATCGAGCATGCACAATCACGAGCATGAACAATGGTGATTGAACATGATTTATGTTCGTTTGAGAATTCCCCAAACATCTCATTGAACACATTGCTTGAAATGTTCGATTGAACCGTGAATGCATACCCACACTCAATCTAGTGGCCAATTGAACATGTTGTGGGTGAGTGTTCAATTGCAGTTTGGTGATGTCCAATAAATGCTCTGTTCAATCGAAGGCCATAAGCATCCAGCGAAGTAACCACGGCATATACAGCGCCTTTTTGGCAGGCGAACAGGTCACGTGCCAGGTAACCGGGAGGTCACAGTCCTGGTAAATATAAGTAAATGCAGTACAAACAATACCTATGCACTACATTGCATCCACTGATCTGTAAGCGCAGTATCATAGTTTTCCAATGCGGTCAGAATATAGAATGCTCAACATTGGTGCTAGCACTGTAAGTGAACTGTGAAACTGTCGCAAATAGTGCGCATCCAACCGCAATCGGAATGCCTATAGCCGTTGTAGTGCTGCCAAAATATGAATAAAATAAAAAATTTGCAGTATCATATCCATATTCATATGGTTCTATCGTATCTGTAGCGTATCGTATATCTGAATATATTTTGAAGCTTTGAGTGGGCGGCGAATTGCCTAGCCCCCTCCAAGATGGACTCCTCTACTCACCTTGGGCCTTCTGATCAGTACTGGGACCAGCAATCTGTCAAACTCCGTCGATGGTGGATGTCAATATTGAGATCACAGAATTTTGATGCCACCAAACAGTGTTGTCCGACCGGTGACGGATCTGTCACCGGCTCACTGCCTCAGGGTAAATCAGATGCTACTTCCAAGTCCGATTTTGATTTTCTTGTTCCGAAATATGTCGGTCGAGTGCCGGTTGATGTTTCCCTACGGCAAAAGTACCACTCTACCGTATTCAAATATATCTGAATACAACTGGGCTCGTATCATATTATATTCATATCATATTGTATCGTATTCTGGCGTATCTATATTCCCAGACCGGCCCCAAGGCCATATCGTATTCATATGTATTTGAATATATTCAAAAAGAAAAAAATTGTATCGTATTTTTGGCCAGCACTAAGCCATTGTAATGAATATTGAAAATGATTCAGTCCGGCACTTTTTCCTGCACTAAAATTTTAAATTCTGGCATTTTGTGGGACAAAGGAAGGGACAAGTTTGCTAAATGTTCTCGCCATTTTTGCACTGACTAAGTTTCAGTAATCGCCGCAGTGATGAGGGACTGCAGAAAACAGTACTAGTGAGATTTAGGAAGGAGAGGTTGGACGGAGGACGAACACAATTCGCACGATCTAAATGTGATTGGGATAGTTCAACCCCCATACAGCGAGTATAAAATGACCAAGGACCCTTGCGAGTATTAGGACAGTAGCAGGAAGAAATTCGAATGAGGGACTGATGCCGAACTCTGCCGAACTTACCCGGAGTCACACAGACATCAAGCCCAAATCAAGCCGGACTGGCCCGTGACGGATGACTCATAACACTTGCACCATGGCACTTGCACGGCACATTTCTCGCTTGAAATGAACGCAGCTACCCCTGCCGGAATTGACTCTCATGACACCCTCATGCACGTGGCCAATCTCTGGTTCCCTGACCACGGTCTGGTACTCGTGGCCGGCAATCGGCTGGTTCGTGTTTCTGACGGACGTTGAAACCGTTGCTCGGACTCGAAGCGTGCAAATGAAAAATGAACAAAACCTCACTATTTGAAAGAGGATGCAGCGACTAGCTCAACGATTGAGAATAGTGCAAACAAGCCCCCAATAATGAAATATTAAACCGCTAAACACTCCTTTGTCACACCTCCGATCTTTATCTGATGGATTCGGGTCTTGTTAGACACAAATATAGGTCTAAGGAAACCGAGAGTTGAGATTGTTACGAGTAAAGTTGTGTCGAAGAACTTTGGGTATGATTCCGCAAAACGTGCTTCGGACTGTACGGTTCTACGCGTGCTTTGACAATAGCCGAACACAAGTACGTGGGTTTGAGATTATAAGCTTCTCTGCTAGAAGACGATAACGATCGTCGATGCGAAGCCGGGAATTGGATTGAACTAAGTTCGGGTTTTTGGTTGGATATCAGATCCTTTGGGCCACAGACACACACAAACGGGCAACAGATAGGTACTCAAGACTGTTCTTCACAGCCTGTTCGGATAGGTACTCAAGATGGTTCTTCACCACCTGCACAAGATAGATCAAAGATGAACTTAAATTCACAAATGTTCTCCAGACAGGAGGGTGTTTGGAGCGTAAGTCCTAAATCGAAACCGTTGGTACAGAGGGGCAATGGTGATTGCCTCTGGTATGTCAGGGTGGGATTCAGTGCTTAAACCTCTAGAACCGCCCTGCCTTTATACTACTCTAATTATCACACGGCAAATTGGGAGGTTTCGGGCACCCTGAAATGTTCCTGAACTCTTTAGTTTAGGTCTCCAGATACATAGACCTGAAAACATAACTGAAATATAAAGTTCCCACAGGCCTGAAACTGAGCCCGAAACTACCTGATTCGGGTATGTTTTCGGCATGTCTGAAATTTCTGATTTCCGAAGTAATTTAGGGCCACCTGAAGCTGCTCCTGAAACTATTGGTTTCAGGAGCAGCTTTAGCCTGCCCTAAACCTATTGTTTCGGCAAGCCCGGGACCGGCTTCCGAAACAATAAGCTTTGGCACCTGATTCGGCACTGCACAAACTAGGCCTAGAGCGCTCTAGGCCGGCCTAGAATCAGTTTCGGTATGCCAGAAACCCGGATCTGAAACTTATTGTCTTCGGCGCTGGCTCCAGGGCTGCTGAAACAATAAGCTTGGGGCATGCTGAAAGTGCTCCTGAAACTATTGGTTTCAGGAGCAGCTTCAGGTGGGCCAAAACTGCATCTGAAATTAAATAAATCAGAGTGCCGAAAATATACCGAAATCGGGTAGTTTCGGCTCCAGCTTCGGGTGTGCAGATAATTAACATTTCAGGTGCATTTTCAGGACTCCAGTAACTGGTCCTTCAATTAATAATTTCGGGAATGTTTCAGGGCCCCCCGAAACCACTCAATTTGCCATGTGTATGCTTACACTACGTGATGACACTACCATTGGTATACAAACAGATATTCGGTATGTTATCTGGTATATTATTTGTCCTGCGCTATTTCTCTAATTGGCTGGCCTGGTCCCTATATGTCCTGGCATGTCAGCCGGGTTCGCGATCTTGGTAACTCGATCGCGAGTTGAAATCCTCTCTTGAGCGAGGTTATTCATGAGCCTGACTCTTAAGGTCCCGACCCCGTAGTTTACTAGTGTCACAGATAAGTAGGGCTTTACCCTAGCTCCACGCCAGTACCTTTACATGTCTCTACGTTGAGTGGTTCAAAAGTTTAATAGGGGCAGTCAGAGTAGAAGAAAATGGGTGGATTATGGGTTTGGATTATGGAGGGATTCTTGATTTATTTGAGCGTGGGATAATCGCGTTAATCCATAATCCTTATAATCCCATAATCTCCTCTGGAGGAGATTATGCAAGGATTATGATTATGGCCGTGATTATGGAGGATTATGGCCTTCATGGATTAATCACATCGGGATAATCTTGGTGCCATAATCCTGAACATTTGGGGCAGTCAGAATTGAATGTGATTATGCGAGGATTATGCGTGATTATGGCTTTTATTTAAATCCATAATCACACCGTAATCCTTCCTTTAATCCCTCCATAACCCCTCCATAATCCTCTACTCTGACTGCCCCTAATGTTCCGAAGCCCCGGAATGATCCTGGTTCTGACAAATCGTGATGATTGTTGATCCGACCCGGCCTATTCCGACCTCGGCGCTAAGTCCGACAGTGTCTTCCTGTACGGCTACACTCGGACCGGGTCACGTGATCCGTCGCGTCTTTACTTCGGCGTAAGCAAGGCAATACTTTAGGATAAAGTACTGATTGTAGTGCTGCCTTGGCCTCAACCGTCGTTCACAGAGTGGATAATTTAACCTCTTTGTTTATAGGGTTCGCTGTACGGTTTTAGCCCCAAACTAGCCATTTAGAGCTCATGCTAGTTCTCGATGCGCGCTAAGGTCGCGCAACGCGTGGTTGTAATAGTCAAAATTACGGCGGCTTATCAAGGTGTTCTGTGCAACAGTGGTGTTCAAGTTGGTGCTAGTTCCAGCATCCTTGCGGCAGTATTCAAGAATATGTTGCCGTTCCCTCAGCCAGAAGACCCACCCCTCGTGGACGGATGCCCCATCGTGGTTCCGCTGATGCCGAATATTTCTGAGCGCCATCTTTGATTCAAGGTTTCTACTGCATCACACCGGTCTGCGTTCCCTGGAGATTCCAACTGTTCACCAGTATTTTTGAGCTGCCCCCTTCCCTGACCCCCCTATGCCGTTCGCTTGCGGAATACGAACAACACCATTGTATCTACCCGAACATTCTATACCCGCAGCTCCCAGATCTCACGGCTATTACTTATACCCGACCTTGGATTGACTTGGGCCTTGCCGGCAGCCATGTACGTCGCCACAGGTGCTTTAATCGAAGAGCTCGTGGGTGGTATATCCTTCGAGGGCACCCAGGTTCACCTCCCGCCACCAATCCAATGGACATGTTTGATTGCGCGCACTGCCCTCGTGGGTCTCCCAGAACCACGAGATCCACGAGGTCCTTCACTTCGCCCGGTCCCGCCCTGATCGGTGTGATGCGCATCTCTGACTCCGGACTTGGCAAGCTGTGCTTGACCAATTGACCAAAGGGAGTGAAGTTTGCCCCTTTCTCGTGGGTCTATTGTGCTGCATGGCTCACCCTCAAGTCTGGGCTCTGTCATTTTTGCTATCTGGAATTGAAGACCCAGCACCGCATCTCGATATAGAAGATTCGAGACGACCTACCAGCAGTTTTGACCTCCCCCATGGACGGAACTCATTGCGGCCAGGCGAGTAGATCTAAACGAGTAATACCCCTATCCATCCGACCCCATCTTGTAATGTGCGTCATGGATAATCCCTAAGACCTTGGTGCTCTCAAAGACGTTAAAGGAACGTGGGTGTATCAAACGGCAGTAATTCTGACCTATCTCTTGCTCTTTAACTCTATTAGACCGAGCGGCCACTCACGCAGGTCCTCGACCCAAGTTCACCTCCACTCGTGTTGCCCTGCGATATAGTGGACCTTGATGGTGAATTTTGCCCTCCACATGGTGTTTGCTGTAAGCTTCAACAGGCTTAGCTGTGCTGGCCAAATTGACTATGTACGCTCGCCAGTCCCCCGCCTTTTTCACGACCCCTATTTATCTTCCCGACGTTGCCCCACCGCTTACGCAGTCCGGAATATATATTCCTAGACATCTTCAACCGCAAATCGTCTTCCTCTGTCGTGTGCCTGTCAAAGCTCAGGTCCCAACTGACAGGCCTCGATTCGAGAACACAAATCTGTCAATACCCAGGCCCAGGAATAAGCCCTCAGAACTGGGACCCAGTCTTCATTTAATGCTTCCCTTGCACACGCACACCACACGCCAACTTTCTTCTGAGTCCTCTGTCATGCTCTCCCATTTCTCTGATATTAATAATCACAACCACTCTCAAGGCGTCGTCGTGGGCGTGGGCGTGCTGAGGGGGACATCCAAATCGCTGCGCTCAGCCATACCTGGTGTCGCAGCGCTCACGGTGTAGGCCTTCACTTTGTTGTGCCTGGACCGCGGCAGGCCAGCGCCCAGAAACAGTTGAGAGTGCATTTGTCCGGGAGCTAAAATTTTGCTGGAGTACATGCATGCTGTGTTTGTTTCAAGACAATGTGGGAGAGAATTGCTGCGTAGATCGCTGCGCTAGTCAAGAGCAGAACTGGGTGCGCTCACATACAGGTCGAGTTTATGAGCTCTTGCCTAGTAGCAGAGGATTGGAGTTGGTATGATGGCGCTGCGTTTGTGCAAATGCACCTCATCTTGGGGTAAAGAATGCCTCCCGGCACTGTGTCATCTGTTGTCTCCGGTAACTAGGATTTCTCGTCAGAACTTGCGGGGGGGAAAAGCAACTTTCAGCAGCCCTTTCCGCTATATTGATATAAGGACTTTCAAAATTCCTTTGTTCACAACAAAGGAATTTTGAAAGTCCTTGTTTCATCATGCCTGAAAGCACTGTGGAAAGAGTTCCTTTTGACATGGTTTTCATAACTCACTGACAATGAATAAATCTCTCGGTTTTAAAAGAGCCGCTGATTGTGGTTCTTTTCATTTCACTTTCCAGACCAAATGAATGAACAATTTTCTATAAGTTGAGATTTGGCTGCGGAATTATCTACTTTCAATTAACCTTATTACCTAGGTCGAAATATTTCTTTATTGGGTGTGAGCTCGCATGGGTCAAACTACCAAAAATAGGTGGTGCTCTAAGCTAGAAAAGTGATATATCATATGCATTTGTCCTGGAGAGGGCATGCTGTATCAGCTCATATTTCTCGCTACAACACCATGATATATCAAAACAGCCTTATTCGATGTATGTTCTTTGTTCGGCTGTCACGTGATAGCACATCCTCTTGGTTTCATCGCTCATCCCTTTAAGGCCTATTCTTGTCCTGCCTCATTGTAGCACTACCACCATTCCTCAAGACTCATCCAGATTACAGTCCTTCACCACTTTAAGCAAGCATGGCAGCTCTCCACAAATCTCTCCATGCCAGTGATGCTATCATCATGAGTGGCACATTCTCGGTGTGTATCAGTACCCATTGTGACGAGTCCTGGAATACTTAACCGAATTCCCAGAGGACGGCCGGCGGCGATCCACTGGTGGCCCGCATTTACGGTAGGTTGCCAATTAATCTTGATTGATCAATGGCAAAACAACCAATTGTGCCTCCGCTGGTCTGAGCAGCGCAGGCACAGGCCTGCGTCAGTTCTAGTAGCCGTAATTAGATCTCATCTGGATACCTGTCATGCTGTAACCACCGTGCTGAACGGATTAAACCGAATTAATCTGGATTAATGTTCTGGCGGAAAAACACGTTTAGATTTAGCAAAGTAAAGCAGGTGACAGCGGCAACCCCGCCATTCCAAGGGTGATGGCAAATCAGTTAAAACTGAACCTGGCAGGCAGCGAAAACCCTCGGCAATCTGAAGGCATTTCCGGCCAAATGAAACCCTCGGAATGACCGATTTTTCGGGCATAGGGCCCATTTCAGACCTGTCACATCGACAGTTATGTCCCGCACTGCCTCGCCATGTATTATATATGTTCCTCCTGGTTCGCCACAGTACACTTGCACGGATAAATCCAGTTTCGTGGCTACTTTGCTCTGAGATTCTCGTTGTTTTCCTGCTCATTGAGTCATTGCTCTTCGGCCATCTCGGGACCCATTCCCTACGGGCATCTCAAACGAATCTATTACGGTCTCCCGTCCGCATTTGCCCCAAAGACACTTATATAGAAGAGTCGCCTTTCAGCAGTTCACTTCATGATAAGCATCTTGCCCAAAGACCTCGTTCACAGGTACATCAAATGAATCTATTCCGTGATCATCGTTCCATTGTATTTTCTGCCGGCCCTGCTTACTATATCTTACGATATAAATCCCCCAGCACGGTTCTCTGCTTCCCCACCATTCAATTCTACACCATGTTCAAGCTACTCTCGCTTCTCTTGACTTCGCTCACCATCGGCGCCATTCCTGCCAGTGTGTCACCAGACTTCCTCAAACACTCACTTCGTTAATCATGTCGACGTGCCGCAGGCGCTTCTCCAGCCCCACAGGACGGAGCCAGCCCGAGTTGCATCTCATGCCCGTTCTTCATCCCCGCGTGCCATGTGCTTTGCCCTGCGGGCGACGACTGCATTATCATCCCAAGGTGCGTCTCACTCTCCGCTTTCGCTGCTGTCACTCAATGTGAACTAACGAATCTCTACCGCAGGACTTGCCACAAATGCGAGCAGATCAAATGTGTACCTGCAAACTAGCTATCGGTCGTTCCTTCCAAGGGAGACTATGGAGGGGGAAGGAATTCCGATGTACTGCCCAAATTTTGACATACATTCCACCCAAAGTCTTGTGTATGTACTCCTCACTGGCAGTTCGACCCGTTGAATAATATACACCTTGGTAAGTTCGCCCTCATCGCTGATCAAGAGGAGAAACTAGAGCCAGAAACTGTTCAAAATGAGACAACAGTTGAAGCACTATCCTGGCCCCTGCACGTCGAAATTGACTCATGCAGTCGCGGCATTCCGCCAAAGCTCACCAAGCTCTCCGCACGTAAACTTTCTTGTCTATTCATTTGCCGCTCCATTCTGTGCTACAAAACAGCTAGCTATGCTCAAGACACAGCCACAGGCTTTGTACCACAGAACGAAACATAAAATGAACACTGTATAATTACATTCAATTCAACCGGCGGTGTGACATGTGACCCGAATTACCAGTTCGACCATTCGACCAGGGCCGAAATTTCGCGTGACAGAACCGAAATTTTCGACCACTGGAACAAAGATTTTCAAATTTATGCATCGCAGAGGAGATTTTGAACCGTTGTCCAACTTTACCACTACCCTCGACAATTCCGGCCCCTCTCCATAATATATGATGGAGCTTTATGCGCAAACAAGGTCGACAGTGGTGCCAAAAGAATATAAACAGTGAAATTATAGGGGAAAGCGATATGCGTATGTTGGGGTTTCTGCTTCAAGGTATTCAATCCTTGAGTTCACGCAATATTCGGTTCAATTAATATAAGATTTACACGATGCCCGTGAGGGCGGGTGGTACAAGCTCGTAAGGTTATGTGGTCTTTTCCTACTGTATTTATACTGTCTATCCGAGTCACTCTGAGTCATATAATAAATATTCCATACTGTTCTGTACTGTTCTTGAGCATTCTCTCTCATTCTGTATGATTCACGGTGAGTCACGTACTTGCCCGAGATATCCCCGAGCCTCGGTCATGTGCCCGAGTGCTCATACGCCAATAGCGTACAAACACACCTCAAGGCCAACAAGTGGACTACAACCAATTGAACGGAATTCACCACCTTAATGGGACAGACTCTTTTAGAAACTGAAAATGCGACAAATGCTTTTTCAACCAGCCTGCGAGCATGATGCTCAACCGGAACGCAGAGCGAAAATGAACTAGCTGCGAAAAAAAAGAAAGAATGACTTTCACCAGAATCGAACCTACACGATGAACGGCGGTACATCATGTAAGTTATACACAGCCACTATGGGACCACAATAAATGAAACGAATTTAAAGGACAGCCACTAAAACACTAGTCTCTCGTAGACAGACACTTCAACAAATGTTGAGCTCGTACCTTGCTTTGTTGAAGTCTGCTGGTTTCGCGGGGGTCTATTCCCTTATTACCAATCTCGTCACCTCTTTTTTTTTTTTTGGTAGTACGATGTAACCGGGGGACAGGTAACAATAGGTTACCCTCCCACGGTCGCGCAAAATAGGAGGAACTTGCCCTCCGGGAGTGTAGTGTTTACCCCGAGGAAATGCTTTACGCACACATTAGTGTGGGGCTCAATGCCAGTTATCGGTTTCGGCCTCGCCTGCCAACGGGCGGGGGCGGAGATCTACGTGATCTCATCGGCGCCATACCCACTAAAATCCCGGTTACTCATAGCCAATCATCTGGCACCTTATCCTCTTTGAGGAGAGTGCATTCCCATGTGTTGAGAACAACGGAGGGGAGCAGGGAGTGTTGCCTCCTGAACTTTAGACAGTTTGTTAGGTTCATGTCCATCTCGAGGGGCTCATTGATATTTTTTAGCCAGCGGTTGTGCACTTCGTGTATGCTCGGGGGCTCCCCGGCACGGCCTATGACACTCTCGCAGCGGAGTTTCCAGATGAGGTGCATCGATTCGGAGATGAGAATTTTATAGTCTCTCGTGCCCTTCTAGGGGCTTACCGTCAGCGTCCTTGAAGGATGCGAGACCATACACCCCATCAGGGTCCCCATGGACAACTCGGGCCAGTGTTGGTGCTTTTTGGCCCAGAAGACTTTTGCCAGGCTCCAGACTTCTTTCTGGCCTGGGCTATCGCATACTAGCAGAATGTGTTCGAGGCTCTATTCCTCGCCGCAGTGGGTGCAATATACCCTATCTTCGCATTCTGGGATATGCTCCCAGTATTTACCAATTCTGTGTGCACTGTGAAGCGTCTTCCATAGGAAGTTCCGGATGTTACGTCCGATATCCTTATGCCTTATTGACTTCCAGATCGCCGAGCTCTTGGGAGTAGCTGAGAAGTTTGCCTTGGCTGCCTCTTTTATCTTCTGTACATTTTCATTTGTCGCTTTCCGAGTGACCATCTCCTTCATCTCTTTGATACCCTTATAGGCGAGGGCTTGGGACATTGTGGATAGCTTTGCGCCAGGGAGGCCGTCCCTATCTCGCACTTGGAGGTGGATTGCATCTTCCGTGGTCTTGTTTGCTCCGAGCCGGGCATTTTCGGTTACAAGTGCGCTTCCATGTGTCGGTTTCACTGCTGCGAGGACCGTCTTTGCTGTCCTCCTACATAGAGCTGCAGCCAGAGGCTGCAGTACTTCCCGATTCTTTACTCCTATCCAGCCTCTATCTTCCCAGTTGCCTAGGTTTGTGGTCATAGTTTTCATAACCCCGCTCTGCTGGTTTTCGAGACGGAGTTCTGTGTCCTCAGGTACAGTTTGAACGCTATAAAGTGCTGCAATTGCCTCAGCACTTCTGCGTGATTTGTCCAGGTGTTCAGGTATCTTGAGTGAGGCATTGCCGCTGTGATTTTCTCCACGCCAGATGCCGGCCCCTGCTCTTGCCTCCTCCGTGTCGGACCTGTAGGAGGTGCCTGCAAAGGATACAGTTATTACGGCGTCGTCAGCGGGCTGCCTCACCGGTGGAATGGTATCCGGCAGAGCCGCCGGGGTTTTTTGGTTAGTAAATACCCGGAAGCCATCTGTAAGGCTTACTAGCTTGGTCTGGCCTTTAAAGACCGCTTCATTTCCCCCCTCTGGGTCCTCCTCTTCGTCCAAAGTATCTGATGGGTCGTGTGCAGTCCGTGGGTCCTATTTCGGGAGGAGTCGATCAAGGCGAGTCCTAGCTGTTTGTGCACATGCATGGGGGTTTTTACAGCCCTTGAACGATTGATCGTCTACACAGCTGTAGCAGATGCATTTATCGTGGGGCTCATGGTCGTTTGCGGTGAGTCTTTGTATTATGTCAACAGTGTCCCTTACAATAAAGGCTCTGTGTTTTTCCCGAAGGCATTTACACTGGGGAGTGTGGTTTATCTGCACCTTACTGCCATCCTCATCGATATGGTGCCAGAGCGGCATCCTCAATAGGATCGCCTCCGGGGGGTCGTGTACTACGAACTTAACCCCTAGTTTCTTCGCTACATCTGTCATATCGCGCAGACTCGACGTGAGTTCACTCCTCTTAGGTCACCACTTCTGGAGGAACATGTTGGAATGGGACACTCTTCACTTTTGCGCACATCACAAAAACTGTAGCCGAGATGTACCTATGGGGCCTATGCAACACTAGGCAGCACTGTAGAGTGCTCCATAATTGCTCCATAGTGGGCCATAGGCACATCACAGCCACATTTTGCTACACAGTGCTATAGAGTGCTATGCCGCACTGTCAAGACACTTCTGGTTTTCCTGATGCAGCCCAGGCCACGCCTCAAAATTTTCATTTGAAAGCAGTTGGAGTGAGGTTTTATGTCAAGTGTACACCTTCAAGATTTTTTCCCGATGTCTGGACGCAGAATATTGACCAGAGGGATGTTGGCCTGCTTACAAATCTCAGTCACATAAGGTGCTCATTGCATCCGTCTATAGCCCTCGGAAAAGACTCTGAAGAGGCAGAACTTGAGGCACAGGTATATAGTGTCGGTCTGCACTGCTATCTCATGAAAAGTCGCGTCTTATGTGAGTCTAATTTTGTGCCGCGAATCCGTGATGTGACAAGATTGGTAATACTGTACTATTCAGACCAAGTGTTCACGTAACGCGTAACAGCCAATTTTTATAAGGCTTCTAAAAAATCGCGACAAATCAAAAGAAAATTTATCGGCCATCTCGGTGATCGAAAATTTCAAAATTTGTGAACACTTGGAATAGTACAGTAAGCGAATACCCTGATCAGACCCCCACGGTAACAACAGGACTACTAAAACACGTTCAACACAGCCACTAATAAGAATAGCACTGCCACTGAAACCGTTACACGAATAGATTGGGACACTTTTCACCTAGGTCTCCAAAACCGTATGTCGATTGATTATAAATGATTACATAAGTACTCGTAAAATGTTGGCGGGCGAATAGATTGCATCGCTCTACGATTGATTCACAGCCCACACAGAACGGACAATCACAAGCCCCGATAGCAAGATCCTTGTCGATATTCGGGTCCGAGTCGCGAGCTTGAGTGACGCTTCCGCAGTCCTTTCTTAACTGGAGTCTCGAAGCTCTCGGCACCCCTCATTAGCGCAGATCTCCTGGACCATGAACTACACCATTGACTCCACCGCATTCACGAACTATTGGGATTTGGCAGTCTCGCAAACGTACGTGACCTGCGTGCGTGTTCCATTCCGAGATATATGATTAGGTGATTAATATGCTTCGTCATGAATCGTCAGACAGAGATTGTGCTTTACGGTGAGCATCTACCGGCGTTGGAGAATGATCCACTGACCGCTTCCTCGACGCAGGTGTCCTTCTCCTCCTCCTCCCTGTATCCGTGTATCTGCTATACAAGGGACCAAGTGGCCCTCGACGAACTCTGATGATCGTTACGCTCGTTATGACAGCTATCGCGACGGTACAGCTGGCAATCCACATCTGCGGCACCGTTTTAGCGTTCCAGATGTTCTGGTTTGCCGTCCAGGGAGATTTTGGGTCGAATTCCGTGCGCGCATCAAATGTGTTGAAGATTTTCACCATTCTCTATACTATGGAGGATTTCCTTCTCGTCACGAACAAGTGAGCAGTGAAAACTTGATCTTCCCCGACGCTGAAAACTCTCCATAGTGCCATCACCGACGGCCTTTTTGTATGTCCAGCCCGTCTTATATGCTCCATCCATTTGAACTTGTGTCTATCAGATCTATCGCTGTTATATGGTGTGGGGACGGAGATTCCCCGTCGTGGGCGGTCCAATTCTCGTGTTATTCGCGACGACGGGTAGATTGTTCCCCATCTTGACCCTGACACTGATCCTGACTCCCTTCCGCAAGTCTTGGGATATTTCTGCGCATACGAAGATGACTACTCAAGATCGGGCTTGTACATTGATTATCGGGCCGTTTTCCTCATAAGCCTCGTAACAAATGTGGTTCTGATGGCCTTGACGGGTACGTTTGTCTTCCGTTGCGTGCGTCCCTCTGATAAAATCCATGGCGTCTCAGCGGGGAGGATATGGTGGATCCGGCGCGATGCACGTATCTTGCTCAAGTCAACTTCCGTGCACAGATACACAACCCTAATTGCAATGATGTCCGTCGTTCAGAAGCACCCGGCCCTGACTATTCTCTTAATTAAATCGAAAGATTGGAATCTGGGGCAATCTATTGTCTCATCTTGATCCTCTACGTCGTCTGCGCCTCGATCTGGGGCGCTGAAAATTTCTCCGTAATTGGGCTCTCCTGTTCTGAGCCCCCCGCCCATCTCTGACCTGTCGACCAGCCGTTGATCAGCATACTCCGAGGCGCGCTGCCCCAGATAGTTGTGAGTCAATATTTTCGGCCATGCTGGACGGTTCACTTAGAGAACTATACACAGAACATCGCTCAAATCATGATGATGGTTCGAGTTGGGATGGCCCGAAGCGTAGAAGCCACCTCTTCAGATGGGCTAGTGCTTCCTCGTGCGCGGGCTGAACGTGCTGCGCCAGTATTCACGGGGCACGCCTCTTCGGTGGTCATCGATATTCACGCCAGCCATGATAGGCAAGGAGAGGGCATTTCTTTGAAGGCTCTATAAAGGAATGGTTTCGAAGCATGATGTTGAATGTTCGAACATTGACGGAACGACAAATATCAAATCTCGTAGTATATAAGTAAACGGAAAGAGCGACCAGCCCAGCTCAGGCGAGTCCATCGGTCCCTTAGGCATCGCCTGGTTCCCTTCCCTTTCCATGGCGATGAGCTTCGCGGTCTGGTAACATATTAATCGTCAGTACGGAGGCGGTCAGGCGCATTATGTGTGTGAACGTACACTTGTCCCACCCGTCCCCGCCCCCCTCTTGGTCAGGCGCACCACTAGCGTCGGTGTCCTCGTCACCAGCGTCGGTGTCCTGTGCCCCGCTCGCGCCGTCTTGGTCCGAAAGGCTGCCACCATCTTCGTTGTCTTCGTTCCCTCTCATTGTAAGGAGGCTGTTCGTGCGCATTCAATGTGCGAACCCACCGTCGTTGGCTCCGTCGTCATCAGAGCCCCCATTATCGTCGGCGTCATCGCCTTCATCTGATTCCTAGTAAGATGGTTATGTGCATTTGAGGTGGGAACCCACCCGAGTCGTCTTCGTCCCCTCCTCCGTCAGAGGCATCATCGTCGTCGGTGTCTTCATCGGTGTCGTTGGAGGCAGTGTCAGGATCACCTCCATCATCATCTATATCATCCTGACGTTTGAGGAGCGTAGAGGCCTTCAGCGACGGTCTCTTTATTGAACCGACTTCCCTCGGAAGCGGACCCAATTCAATGGAGGAAAATACGGCAGGACAGGATTGATGTTACCTGTTGAGTGACGTATTGTAGTGAACCTTTGTGGATTCCGCGGCCTTGAGGGCCGCGAGAGCAACGAGTTTAAGGTCGGCGGCAGCTTTCAGAACGGCAGCTCCGTCGTTCTCCTCAGCGCCCGCGGGGGTAACAGCAACAGGGAGGGCAGCGACAAACGCTGGTACTAGGAGGACAAGAGAGAGATTGAGGTGCATGGTTTGAAATCAGATCAGGGGATGCAAGGGAGTTGTCGCAAGACACAGTATATCCGCCCAGTCAGTTGCGGTATTTATACGCAGAGAGCTTTCGTGGTCACGGAAAGTGCACCTTTTTCAGGGGGCCAAGGTTCGTCGGTTCCAATGGACCGAGTCCACTGTCAAGAGAAGGTGAGAGGTGAACGTCAGATACCGAGGATTGGTGACGTACTAGGCTGAAGCGGCTGCGCTATCCTAATGTTCGTCAGCCATACAGGAGCAGGGGCTCCGGCTGACGTTTTCCCAATGTAGGACCCGAAGTTATGTTCGAGACAAGGGATTAGCTGTATCGAGTGCCGGAACGGTAGGATCCGAGTCGAGTTACACTAAACGCGTAAACCTCTGTCGATGTGCTTTCCATTCCTATCTATGCTCAGCCGTTACCGATGGAAGAAATGAGCTGAATTTTGCGGACGACGTTTGAATACCTTGAAAGCCACGTCCAACGTCGAGTAGGTATAGGCTGAATGAATCGTGACGGTTGATCGTCTTCTTCGGGAGCGTGCATTAGTCGGTTAGTTATTCACCTCTCTCGATTGGTTCGCAAGTCTCAATGGACCGGAAATACCTCACTAGCCCGGGCTATGGACGCAAGCGTCAAATGGAGAGCTAATGTCCTAGTCCCTTTGGGTGGACTAGGGGGTGCATCCGTGTTATCCGGTCCGAATCAAACCACAGGTTGACAAGTTAAAGTGCATATCAAGCCGCCTTCCCACCGATAGCAGTGTCTAAAAGTGGGCCGGGATGCATGCGAGTGCGGAGAATTAGTTGCACATAGGACACGATGCGTCTGTAAAGATTGATGACGGACTCGTTCTTGGATGTATAAAAAAGGTCGACGTACTGTCGATTTAGAAATAGAAGTCAGTATATCGAAAACGGCTCTTGTTCCGCCTGCCGTGGTGGTTGGGCAGTCCAGGCGGTACTTCGGCGCAATGCGCTTATCACTGGAGCTTTTCCCGTGCCGCCTGTCCCACCAACCTCAAAGCCTTCCCCGCCGGCGCCACCTGTC
Organism: Mycena rosella; assembly: GCA_029378255.1. Lineage (NCBI taxonomy): Eukaryota > Fungi > Basidiomycota > Agaricomycetes > Agaricales > Mycenaceae > Mycena > Mycena rosella. Next base: position 34,998 of record JARKIE010000565.1, read on the forward strand.
CCTCCTACGAGGCGTCAGCAGAGAATCGGCTGAAGATAAGCTCACCATAGATGTCCCCGATTTTCCAATCCTCGTCAAAGCTTATCTCGAGCTGTGGTCCCTCGCCTTCGCCTCCCCCACCGCCGATGTTGCCACTGCCGCCCGCACCACCGAATCCGCCTGAGGACGCTTTATCAAGCGGGATTGAACCATCAGCTGATGGCACCGCACCTCTGAGGTGGCCCATTTCAACGTAACCTACAATTTGAGAAGAACGTAAGTATCAGGAAAATTGGTCGATAGCTTCCTTGCCTCGTGGGGAAATAGGTTGCAGCGATGTCGAGCCCTGCGAGGTAAGATGATTCGCACAGAATGGGAGGATTTAGCCTCACATCAACAGCGCGCAACGACTTGAGAACCTCGTGAATGCTGCCAAGCTATACAATGAAAAATAAGCAATGCACATTCATTGAGGCGTGCATACCGTGGCATCAGCAATCATCTGCGCAAGAGTCATATTATGCTTCGCCAGAGATGAAGCGTTGTCGACGCTGTTGAAGAATTGCTTGAGTTTGCCCTGCGAGCGAGCGTTCTCCAGATCCTTCGTTATGGATTGTAATTCCCTGTGGCAGATAAGTCAATTCGTCGGGTGCGAGAAGTGGTGCTTACCCTTTGAGCTGCTGCGCAAGGACTTGACCCCGCTCCGGATCGGACATCGCCATTTCTGACACAATAGGCGCGAGGAAGTCAATTCGTGCAGCTAGTTGTCGTAGACTTTCCGCGTTGGCCGAAACTTGCTAGTAGACGCGGGTTGGTGATTCCGGCACAAAATATTCAGCAAGCTCACCTGAATACGATCCATCGTGTCCAGGAGCGGATCAATGACGCTGCTCAGGATCGCACCAAGTGGGATATTGCTGGATACAGTGCTGAGGGTCTTGAGTGCCAATTTCAGCGCATTGCGCGCGGTCTGGAGGCCATCTGGGAGGGGTGGAGGGGTTTGGGGTGCCTCAGCGATATGCTGGTCGGTGATTTGTGTCGTATCGGCCTCATGGGAGCCACGAGTCACTCGAGCTCTCCCGAACGAGAAACGCCGAAAGAACTGAAACATGGGCATCATACAGGACATGACCACCAGAAAAGAGGAGAGGGACGAACAGTGGCCATGCCGCAATCGAAGGCTTTGTAGGGGGCACGAGGTTAAGGCACTGTAGCACCTTGGTGGCACCGGCGCTTCTTACGAGCCTTTCAAGCTTTGTTGGCGCCTCGCAGTCGAGATGAGCGCCTCTTGAACACTGTTTGGGCGTCGGTAGTTTAGTAAAAATCCTGAACGGACTCGAACGACTCGTCGAGGATGTAAAGAGGCGATAAAGAGAGCTCACCGGAAGAGGTACCGGAAGCCGCGTGTGTCACGGTAATGATGCCATTATTTTAGATCTCGGCGCACTCCCGAATTCCTTCTTCAAGTTCTTGTGTCCATCCAATGTCCATCACCCACCGTCCATCACCCACTTTGCGGATCGTCTGAGGGCCTGTGATCCAGCATTCCTGTTGATCAAGAGGCCTCAGATCGCCTAATCGGACACACTGATCAACATACGTAAGTAGTGATGCCGCGAGGTGGAGCTGAATCGAGCTGATTACCAGGGAACAAGTGCCGCTGGTGTCCCACTTACTTACAGATATCCTGTAGGACCACAATACTCACTCAGGCTCATCTTCCATGTATTTATTGCTCAAACTGCCTAATTATCGGCTTCGAGAGAAATAAATTCCGGCTAAGTTCATCTGGCGGGCCGTTTAATGACTGCAGTTTTGCTGCACTCTTTCCAACTTATTCATACAAGATGAGGGACTAAAACACAGGGGCCACTAGTCTATGCATTCAAGCTTTTTCCCGAGCCACGCCCATTTTTTTCTAGTAAACAGGGAGGATAACCAGATAACCCAGGGCAAATAGGGAAAGATATTGGGGAAAGTATTACAATAACTTTCGCATTTCTCAGCCTTGGAATTATTCAAAAGATCCTGAAGGCATTCAGAAGATATTCTTAGATTAGAATATCTTTGCAGTGTCTTTTGCATGCTTCTCCACCTGGGCCACAGATATGCAGAAGTTATTGTAAGTACTTTCTGCATATCTTTCAAGTATTCCAGCTCGGATTATTGGTTATCCTTCCTGTGTAAGCTGGGCGAATTTCCGGTTGACTCGGCAGCATGTGGCGTGGATAGAGATTGATGCCATTTTGACCAGTTCTTGTTGATTTAAAATCGGGAAAGAGCCACAGGTAATTTTATAGAGTCTGAGTCAATATAGTTCTAAGAAATGTTGATAACGAACAAGGAATGCCCTCGTCGACGCGACGCAGAGGCGTGGGAAACCATATTTCCGCTTATGGTAATCAGCTCGAGTTAACTCGAGCCGAGCTTGTGGCACCTCGAGCCTCGGGGAATTTGAAATTCCATCACCTCGACCTCGCTCGGACTCAGCTCGCGGCATCACTATACGTAAGGCCCCCCCCCCCCAAATGCGGAAGTCCCATCAATTCACGGTCTTTTCGCGCCACTCGACCAAACCCGCGCTCCTCGACTCTTCCACTGCAGTAGAGCCACGGTGGCCCTAACGTCGTGTTTGAAACATCTCCCAATCACAATTGGCTCTTACCGTCGCCACCTTTTTGCGCCGTAAACACGTCTCAGGCGGCAACAGCCAGCAATGTAGATACTGCACATACGGTCCCATATCATGGCTGGTAGGACAGTCTCAGTAGTTGAAGAAGATGTATTTCAATAGCTATACATTTTTCTACCCGCGAAGAGCCCGCAAGGAGCGCTGAACGCTCGTCCGATGCAAATGACAGATATCTGCTGACGCAAATTCCAAAAGGAGTTGAACACGTGATTTTGTTACGTATGTTGATCAGTGTGTCGAATTCAACGATCTGAGACCTCTTGCTCTCGATCGCCCCTCAAAACCGGTGCCAACGATTCTAATAAACTTGCTCGAAACAACCAAGAAACGCAAAAAAAATGTCAGTGTGAGAACGATCATTGCATCTCCCAGGATCCAGAGTGATCCCGGTCCCAGCATGTGCTCGAGCGCTCCTCCGCTTCGTTCTCTCAACTTTGACTCCATCAAACCAACAACAAAATGCAGGCTGTCAGGGCGCTGCTCGCACGCACGGACCACGCCCGCCGCCACGCGCTGCTTGAAGACTATTTTTGGGAAGCATCCAAATTCAACCCAAATCCACAGGAATGCGCAAGCCAGTCTTTTAGTTTACTGACCGGTGGTTTATTTACTTGTACCCATGTACGAGTGGAAACTTGAACCCGAATCGGATAATACCATTCCGGCATTCTAATTTACCTTGTTGCCCGATTCAGACAACTAACCACCCAAGCCCTTGTTTTCGAACATGGATTTCTGAAAAACTGCCGGGAACCCAGACCCGGGCTCCCCGGGGCAGCGGTAGGCTCAGCATGTCGGCCTAATCCTCCACCAACGACAGGTATCTGTCATCACCTCATACCATCAAGTTCGCGCCTATCCAGGCTTCACAGTAGACTCGCCGAGCTTTGGCGGCCCGCGAACACTAGACTGGAGGTCGCGTCGCCACAACCAGAGTACGGGAGTGTTAATTCGTCGCAAGAATGAACATTTCCTGTGAGGGACCTCGTTCGACTCGGTGCTGGCCCATGGATGTGTCTCTGTCAATTTTTTTCTTCGGCGCCTCCTAGCTGTACTGGCACCGGAGTGGGAATCAAATGTCGATAGAAGAGGAAATTAGGGATATCAAGGCTTGGTCGCGTGGAGTGTGTCTCATGTTATTAAATATCCTCAGGCCTCAACAAAATTTTCAGCGCCGGTTCTTAGCCGTGCTACTAGCCGGAGTGGGAATACACCAGAACGAGAACACAGGCTTTCGCCGGGAAGGAATCGAGGACATCAGGGCTTAGTAGCCCTTGGAGTGCATCCACACCGTGTGGTCTGAATCTCGGGTTGAGATAATCTTCGTTCAATTCGGAGCCTAGGCCATAGCTGGAAGCGCTCAACCATCTTTCGGCCACCGCCTGTTTCCCACAGCGCAAAATGAAGTAGGAAAACCACGGTTTATTGACTTGGAAGCTGGAGAAATAAGGCTTGGTAGCACGTAGTCACATTTTTACATGCGCAATTTGTTTTTTGAGAGGGTCCTCGTTCGATTCGGAGTCAGGCCATGAATGGACGAAATAGCGTCATTTACACCACCCGCAAAATGAAGGTAGGAAACCCACAGTTTATTGCTTGAAAGCTGGAGAGAAACGGCTTGGTAGCACTTGGAGTGCGTCTTAGATTGAATATTGTGTTGTTGGTGTATATCTCCTGAGACGGTCCTCGTTGGATTCGGGGTCGGGCCATGGCCTAATGGTGGCAATAATTCTTTCGCCGTCTTAATCGCAGTGCAAACACCACAGGATTTACTGAGTCAAAATCAGGAATATGAAGGCCTGGTAGCAGTTGGAATGCATCTCAAATTATTAGGTCCGGCAGATCGATCATCCACCTTTCTTGAGAGGAACTCGTTCGATTCGAGGCTAGGCTATAGGTAATTATTTGACCTCTTTTTTTCCGCCTCGGCCGTAAGAAAATGGGTGTGCTACCTCACTGGCTGGTTTATCAGGAAAGTACAGGATTGGAAGGCTTGGTAGCACTTGGAGGCAATCGGCATAAAATTCTGGAGAAGGTTCCCGTCGATTCGGGGCTGGGCATGCATATAGGGAAAGTTTTTCTTTTTTCTTTCATTCTACCCGCAGCGCAGAATGCAGAGTTTATCTAGAGCTAAACGCAGGATATAAAGCCTGGTAGCACTTGGAGTGCATCTCAGCTTGTTGATTCTGTAAAATCAAATGTTTCTCGAGAGGGTCCTCGTCCGTCGTCCTTCGATTCCGTAGCATTTAGTGAGGTCAATGACAGGATATGAAGGCTGGTAGACTTGGAGTCCACATCTGTGGGGTGATGCAAGATGAAAATTCTAGAGCAGGTTCGTTCGATTCGGGGCTAGGCATGGGCTGGGATAACAACACTTGACTTTTACCCGCTGGCAGAATAAAGTGAAAACTCCAGAGTTTATCGAAGAGGAAATTGAATCTACCAATCTCCAAGGTCTGATGGCACGTGGAGTGCATCTCCCATTTGTACATTCTAATTGCATTGGTTGAGAGGGTCTCGTTCGGTTCGAGGCTGGGCGTTCATCATTCGAATTAGCGAGTTTTCTTTACTCCTTCTTAGCCACAGTGCAAATGAAGTGAGAAATCTGTCGTACATCGAGGAGAAAACGAGGGGTTGTATGGCTGGTAGCACTTGGCGTGCATCTCAGATTGTTCATTCCTCGAAATCACCCTTTCTTTGAGAGGGTCCCCGTTCGATTCGGGGCCAGGCCATGCATCATGCAACAGCGTCTTTTTTCAGCGCCTCTACCCGCAGCGCAAAATGAAGAGAGACGTGTCGACGTTCGCCTCCACGCAATGCCTGTGTTCTGGATTTCATTGTTCAACACGCCAAAGGCAACCGACACGTGGTACACGCGAATCCCACGTGTCCGTGCTGACGCCTCGCGCCGACTCGGTTAATCATCCCGCGTGTTTCGCTCCACCGCTCATGTCCGCCTCGTCGTCCTCCCCTCAGCGCGCCACCTAGCGCTGCACCCATCCGCCCTGAGCGACGCCGACCACGCCCTGTTCACCGCGAGCCTCGCCGACCTCGCGGACATCACGGGCGACTTGGAGCACGTCAGTGTCAGCGTGCGCGAGGCGCGCGCGTGGCTCTGCGGGCGGTACGCCGCGCTGGGATCGGGCACGGTAGATGAGGTGCGTCTCGTCGTGTGGTAGCAATTAATTTAATTTAATTACCCCCTCGCAATCCTGCGCCTGTTTGCCCCCGCGACGACGCTCAGCAGCGGCGCCTTCTTCGTAGCCCTACGGCTGGTATTACACGCGCAGGCGGGGCGCGGCGTCGACCGCAGCCTCGCATTCGTGCAGGGTGCGTCGCGCTATTATTGCTATCTTACCGGCTTATCTGCTTCTAGCGCCCGTCCCCGCCGCACCAATTCTGGCACCCACTAAACCCTTTCCTCCCCACGCCCGCCCCCAGTCCGGAAGCGCGCGCCTGCCCGCCGCTGCCCCCGCGCAAACTTACCTCGCCGAAGTCGCGCAAAAATCGGCGCCACGTCCGAGTCCTTGACGTCGAGCGCCTCGTCCGCCCCGCGAAGGACACCACGCGCACTCCTCCTCCCTCTTCCTCGCCGGCTCCCCGACGCACCCGCTCCTCTCCCCGCCGACGTACCCCTGCACCGCGCCTCGACGCAGCGCGTTCCCGCTTCGTCGCCACCACACATCCAACACTTCGCGGACTCCACGATGCAGCGCACCGTATCAGCCGAAGGGGCCCCGCACACGCATCTTCAAAATCAGGTACAACCACCAGCCCAAGCACAAGTACACCCACACGCACAAAATCCCGCCCAAAACCAAAACCCCTTCCGCCCCGCCCCGCCCCCGCAGCGTGCCTCTGTGCCCACCTCCCTGGAACTGCCCGCGCCGCCCTTCCTCACGCGCGGGGCGTACCCCCAGCTCCGCGGGCCCGCGCACGATGTCTTTTCGCGCCGCACCCGCCCGTACAGCCACAGCTCCGCGCATCGGCGTTCGAGGCCGCGTACGGCGCGCCTGCTTCCCCCTCTCATACTATGTACGCTGCTCATGACGGGCGGCGCGTCTCATCGGATTCCGCATCGGCGCGGCGTCCCTCCAGTTCCTCCTCCTACGTGTCCGAACTCACCCGCTCCCCCGCACGCAAGCGCACCCCCTCCACTAGCGCGCTCCCCCTCCCGCTGATCCTCCCCAAAACCCTGCGCCGTACCCTCGCGGGCACTGGGTGGGTCGGCGCCGAGCGCGACGAGCGCGAGGGGTTGGTGCGGGGCGGGGGAGGGTATACGGTGCGGAATGGGCGGCGCGGTGCCGAAGACGGGGATGGCGAGGCGCAAGAGGCGTGGGGAGCTTTGTAGGCGCGCGATGAGATGAGTGGAGAGAAGTCGGGGATACCGGTGTGCCTCCATCGATATCCCGAGGCAGCGCGGCGATATTGAAACGCCCACTGCAGATTCCGCGTGTTTCGCCTTCGGTACATGTAGATGCTGACGCGACGCCAGTTGCGATGGATCGAGTGAGTACGACTCCACGCCCTCCGGAATGTGATGTACGCTCGCAAGTCCCACCCAGCCTCTCACTTTCGGATTCTGCGCACATTGATCAATGAACAATCCGCTAGCATCTCGCGTATTTTGGACGTACGCGAAGACCGTCGCCGACCGCTACTGGGTGCGTAGCGCATCGCCCAGCCCCGCCCATGCACTCATATCTGTTCCTCTCATACAAACCCTTGCACCATGCATGTCCTGGGACGGGGACGTGCAGAGCCACGATTCGGCGGGCGTTGGCTAGATTTTCCGTGCCCCACATCCAGCGGGGGAACTGATCTGATCGCCGGACGAATTGAATTCAAACCGAACGTAGTTCCTATCTATATGGTACGGAGCAACCGCGATTGCGATGTGTCGGTAGGCATATATGTTTCTGTATACATACACGTACTGATCGATGTGGAATCAGAGTGCCAAAAACTATTACGCTCACGGTAATTGGTATGATGCGGATGGTAACAGACTTCCGGGTGATGCCTGAGACGGCGAAGGGTATGCCTCGTCGCGCTTTCCATTCAGTCACTTGTTTCGTTACCCCTGGGATTTGATACCCCTACCGTGCGTGCAATATACGTTGGTTCAGTGTTTCTTCCAGCGTCTTGGGTTTTCACGCGCGAAGCTGCGGATGTTGAATGGAGGGGGTGTGAAATTGACGCTGAGAGGTACGGCCGACCGGGAGCGCAAAGGACTAGGGACTGCCTATATATTTCGGAGAACTCGAGACGCTGATGCTCTCCCCAGCCGCGGCCTCAAAAATTTCGAGATTCTGAGAGATAAATGTCGCGTGAAGACGTTCAGCTCCGAATTATTAAACTTATAGCTCACGTCACGCTTGATTGATTTTTGTCATTGGATGCACGTGACCGCGTTGAACCTTTCCGCATGTCATTTGGCTGCTTCTCGAGTATGCGGGGCGATATTTGAACAATTCGGCAACAGAGGCGCGGGGAACTGCACGGACCACTTGGTTCTTTGAAGCCCCTCTGTGGCAGGGATAAGAGGGCTTGGTAGCACTTGGAGTGCATCTCAGCTTTATAGTCGGCGACTGCAAATTTCCTGAGAGGGACCTCGTTCCATTCGGGGCTAGGCCATGGATATGGATGGCGGCAAACCCATTTTGTGATCGCCGCTTCTTAGGTGATGTGCTGCTTATCGGAGTCTCAACAGCAGAAGTGGGAAACCTAGGATTTAATGAGCCGAAATTGGTGATATCAAGGCTTGGTAGCACTTGCAGTGCATCTCAGGATGTTATATCTGCAATTTACTGTTCTTGAGAGGGTCCTCGTTCAATTCGAGGCCGGTCATGTGAGATCATGGACGATTTTTTTTCCGCACTCCTTATCCACAGGAAATTGGAACCACAGAATTTAATGTGGCCAGGATCAGAATTGAAGGCCTGGTAGCACTTGGAGTGCATCTCAATTTTTAAAACCCTTAAATAAGACATTTCTAGAGAAGCTCACCATTCAATTCGGGGCCAGGCCATGCGCTCGAGTTCACGATTTTTTTCAGCGCTTCTTACCGACAGCGCACGAGTATGGCCTACAAGTTTATTGAGGTGGAAATTGTCAAATCGCCCAGATGCCCATTTCTTGAGAGGATCCTCGTCGATTCGAGGCTAGGCTCTAAGAATTTCTTTCGCCTCTTTTTCCCGCCCTCGGCCGTAAGAAACTAGGTGTACTACTTTGCTGACAGGTTTTCAACGGAAAGTACAGGATTTGGAGGCTTGGTAGCACTCAGCGTGGATGTCAGAGTATTAATACGTCGCAGACGCTGATAGCCGGGACCGTGTCATGCCCGCTGACCCCAAGTCTTTTTTTCTGCATTCCCTCTTCGCAGTTAAGATAAGCTGCATGTAGGTCTCA